>JASTWF010000052.1:349826-372326 GCA_030390025.1 Squalus acanthias
GTGTGTGAGTGTGAGTGTGTGAGTGTGTGAGTGTGTGTGTGAGTGTGTGAGTTGTGTGCGAGTGTGAGTGTGCGAGTGTGTGTGTGAGTGTGTGAGTGTGTGTGAGTGTGAGTGTGAGTGTGTGAGTGTGTGAGTGTGTGTGAGTGTGCGAGTGTGTGTGTGAATGTGTGAGTGTGTGTGAGTGTGAGTGTGAGTGTGTGAGTGTGTGTGAGTGTGTGAGTGTGTGTGAGTGTGAGTGTGTGTGAGTGTGAGTGTGTGAGTGTGTGTGAGTGTGAGTGTGAGTGTGTGAGTGTGTGAGTTGTGTGAGTGTGTGTGAGTGTGTCAGTTGTGTGCGAGTGTGTGTGTGAGTGTGTGAGTTGTGTGAGTGTGTGTGAGTGTGTGTGTGAGTGTGAGTTGTGTGCGAGTGTGAGTGTGTGAGTGTGTGCGAGTGTGTGTGTGAGTGTGTGAGTTGTGTGAGTGAGTGCGAGTGTGAGTGTGTGAGTGTGTGTGTGAGTGTGTGAGTTGTGTGCGAGTGTGAGTGTGCGAGTGTGTGTGTGAGTGTGTGAGTGTGTGTGAGTGTGTGAGTGTGTGAGTGTGTGTGTGAGTGTGTGAGTTGTGTGCGAGTGTGAGTGTGCGAGTGTGTGTGTGAGTGTGTGAGTGTGTGTGAGTGTGAGTGTGAGTGTGTGAGTGAGTGTGTGAGTGTGTGAGTTGTGTGCGAGTGTGAGTGTGCGAGTGTGTGTGTGCGTGTGAGTGTGAGTGTGTGAGTGTGTGTGTGAGTTGTGTGCGAGTGTGAGTGTGCGAGTGTGTGTGTGAGTGTGTGAGTGTGTGTGAGTGTGAGTGTGAGTGTGTGAGTGTGTGAGTGTGAGTGTGAGTGTGTGTGAGTGTGAGTGTGTGAGTGTGTGTGTGAGTGTGTGTGAGTGTGAGTGTGAGTGTGTGAGTGTGTGTGAGTGTGTGAGTGTGTGAGTGTGTCAGTTGGGTGAGGACTCGAAGGAGCTGCGATGCCTCACATGGTGGAATGAGCTGTGGACATTCACTGTCTAGGGCTGGAATAGCCAATCGGCGCCTTGGAAACATATCCCAGGGTGCCCGGGTGCTTTCAGTCGAGATGGAGAGAACTAATGTTGGGGATCTTACCTCAACAAGTAAGGAACACATGACTTAAATGCGAATCACGTCAACCTCAGAGTTCACATCCACAGAGTTTAACAGCAATCTTCCAGACTTCGATCTGCCTTCAAAGAATTACTGTTCACATCAAGATGAGGTGATTTTTAAGGCATGGCTTGCACTTGAGATCACAGCTATTTCCCTCTCTCTCACACACTGCTGTAATAGCACCTCTCTAAGTATGTGCTGTCTGAATGGTTTTAAAAATAAATAGCACATATATCTCTTGACCTGTCCCAGGCAGTTGAGCAGAGCAAGCGTCTGCCCTGTTGTCAATGAGACCCTCTTTTAAAAAAATTAAATTTAGCTGTGCAAATTCTTTTATTACTTTTACACCTTATGGTGGGATTTGAGTCCGGTTTCCCCTTGAGCTGAGTAATTTCAACCCCTGTCCTCTGTTCATCCAACCTGATGTCTTTTGCTAAGAAGGTAGGTGAGCAGCCAATCACCAGGCTCGCATCAACCCCCCCACCCCCGCCGCCCCCATCCCCCGGCTGCCCCCCGCCCCCCCCACCACCCGTCCCCGCCCCCCGCCCCCCGCCCCCCGCCCCCACCCCCTGCCCCCCACCCCCGCCCCGTACCTAGCCGCCAGGACTTGGCTCAGATTTCCCCTCTCCGCCCAGCCAGCCCCCGACACAGACTGATTCAGATCAAGAGCTGGGAGAGCTGGAGCTGTCTGAGACAATTGCTGTGGGAGCAATTTTAACCTTTCCCGCCCGTCGGGAAACTGAGGGGATTGGGTGCGATGCTGGTTTTTGCGACCCCGCCCTGATTTACCCTCCACTTGAAGTGAATCGAGAGCGATATCGGGCGGAGCGTCTAAAACCGCGTTACACACGATCGCCTGGGTTAACACCCCGCCCACGTTACACACGATCGCCTGGGTTAACCCCCCGCCCACGTTACACACGATCGCCTGGGTTAACCCCCCGCCCACGTTACACACGATCCCCTGGGTTAACCCCCCGCCCGCGTTACACACGATCGCCTGGGTTAACCCCCGCCCACGTTACACACGATCGCCTGGGTTAACCCCCCGCCCACGTTACACACGATCGCCTGGGTTAACACCCCGCCCACGTTACACACGATCGCCTGGGTTAACCCCCCGCCCGTGTTACACATGATCCCCTGAGTTAACCCCCCGCCCACGTTACACACGATTGCCTGGGTTAACCCCCCGCCCACGTTACACATGATCGCCTGGGTTAACCCCCCGCCCACGTTACACACGATCGCCTGGGTTAACGCCCCGCCCGCGTTACACATGATCGCCTGGGTTAACCCCCCGCCCACGTTACACACGATCCCCTGGGTTAACGCCCCGCCCGCGTTACACACGATCGCCTGGGTTAACCCCCCGCCCACGTTACACACGATCCCCTGGGTTAACGCCCCGCCCGCGTTACACATGATCGCCTGGGTTAACCCCCCGCCCGCGTTACACACGATCGCCTGGGTTAACCCCCCGCCCACGTTACACACGATCGCCTGGGTTAACCCCCCGCCCACGTTACACACGATCGCCTGGGTTAACCCCCCGCCCGCGTTACACACGAACCCCTGGGTTAACCCCCCGCCCACGTTACACACGATCGCCTGGGTTAACGCCCCGCCCGCGTTACACACGATCGCCTGGGTTAACCCCCCCGCCCACGTTACACACGATCCCCTGGGTTAACGCCCCGCCCGCGTTACACACGATCGCCTGGGTTAACCCCCCGCCCGCGTTACACACGATCGCCTGGGTTAACCCCCCGCCCACGTTACACACGATCGCCTGGGTTAACCCCCCGCCCACGTTACACACGATCGCCTGGGTTAACCCCCCGCCCGCGTTACACACGATCGCCTGGGTTAACCCCCCGCCCACGTTACACACGATCGCCTGGGTTAACCCCCCGCCCGCGTTACACACGAACCCCTGGGTTAACCCCCCGCCCACGTTACACACGATCGCCTGGGTTAACGCCCCGCCCGCGTTACACACGATCGCCTGGGTTAACCCCCCGCCCGCGTTACACACGATCGCCTGGGTTAACCCCCCGCCCACGTTACACACGAACCCCTGGGTTAACCCCCCGCCCACGTTACACATGATCGCCTGGGTTAACCCCCCGGCGAATTAGGTTACATTTACGCCTGAGTATTTGCCCCTCGTTATCCGACTAGCATTAATTATATCAACTTCTCCCCAAGCAGTCGGCACCTCAGCACCATTTCCCTGTGGCACTGTGCAGAGCTTCTGAACTGCAACGACACACTTGGCGTGATTTCAGTTATCGCTGTTTGGCTAACGCAGAGGATAAAATAACTTGCAAACGACAACACGCTGCCCTTTAAACGAGTATTTCTGTTGGCCAGAAATATTCAGCTACTCGGTGACATTATTTTGAATCGGGAAATACTGACTGGAATCTGTGGAGTCTGGATGGGCGGAGAGGAGAAATCCAAGAGCTTTGTCAGCCCTGGCTCAGTGAGCGGCGCTCTCTCTCTCTCTCACCTCTGAGTCAGAAGGTTGCGGGTTCGAGTCCCACTCCAGGGACTTGAACACAAAAGCTAGGCCGACACTCCCAGTGCAGTGCTGAGGAGTGCCGCACTGTCGGAGGTGCCGTCTTTCGGATGAGACGTTAAACCGAGGCCCCGTCTGCTCTCTCAGGTGGACGTAAAAGATCCCACGGCCACTATTTCGAAGAAGAGCAGGGGAGTTCTCCCCAGTGTCCTGGAGTCAATATTTATCCCTCAACCAACATCACTAAAACAGATGATCTGGTCATTATCACATTGCTGTTTGTGGGAGCTTGCTGTGTGCAAATTGGCTGCTGCGTTTCCCACATTACAACAGTGACTACACTTCAAAAAGTACTTCATTGGCTGTGAAGCGCTTTAGGCCGTCCTTTGGGGAGTTCATTCCTTCCTTAATGGGCTGGTTGATACATTTGTGTTGCGTTTCTTTTTATTATTCCTCCTTAGTTGCCCTGAGAAGGTGGTGAGGAGCCTTATCCTTGAAGCGCTGTCGATCTTGTGCTGATGGAGTCTTATCATTGTGCAGCTCAGTGATTGATTGCGTTGCCGACTGTGAACTGAGCTATATTAACTGGAAAAAAGGAAGTTGCATCGACACCAGCACACTTCATATCCTCAGGCTGTTCCTCGACAACAAAGGGTGAGCAGTCGCTGTTGCTATGGAGGGAAGCGTGGCAGCTAATTTGGGCACAGCAAGATCCCACAGGGCAGGAAATGAATGAATGACCAGCTCGTCGTTGGTCTGTGCCGAATCAGCTGGTCTGAGCTGGGTGGCCTTCCAACTGACCCCAGCGCCCTTGGGATCGGGGAGGGAAAGAAAGCAGCCGGTGTTCCTGCTGCTGTCCCTGTCCATTGAGCCCCGCCAGCAGCTTCACAGATCAACGTTGAGTGAGGACAAGACTGGATCTGGCTGTGCTTCTCTCCCCCCCCTCTCCCACCATCCAATGACCAGCTGACACTCAGTGTCTGGGATCACACCTGGCTGGGGTGCCGGAAGGTCGCTAATCCTGAGGGAACCCAACCCAACAAAAATGTCAGTTCCAACTGGTCCTTGTCTCTCCACTAACAAAAAATAAAGAAAGACTTGTATTTCTCCAGCGCCTTTCACAACCACCGGACGTCCCAAAGCGCTTCACAGACAATGAAGTACTTTTGAAGTGTAGTCTCTGTTGTAATGTGGGAAACGCGGCAGCCAATTTGCGCACAGCAAGCTCCCACAAACAGTAATGTGATAATGACCAGTTAACCTGTTTTAGTGATGCTGATTGTGGTATAAATATTTGCCAGGACACTGGGGAGAACTCCCCCTGCTCTTCTAAATAGTGCCATGGGATCTTTTATGTCCACCTGAGAGAGCAGACGGGGCCTCGGTTTAATGTCACCTTTGAAAAACGGCACCTCCGACAGTGCAGCGCTCCCTCAGTACTGCTCCTCTGACAGTGCAGCGCTCCCTCAGTACTGCTCCTCTGACAGTGCAGCGCTCCCTCAGTACTGCCCCTCCGACAGTGCAGCGCTCCCTCAGTACTGCCCCTCCGACAGTGCGGTGCTCCCTCAGTACTGCCCCTCCGACAGTGCAGCGCTCCCTCAGTACTGCCCCTCCGACAGTGCAGCGCTCTCTCAGTGCTGCCCGTCCGACAGTGCGGCACTCCCTCAGTACTGCCCCTCCGACAGTGCGGCGCTCCCTCAGTACTGTCCCTCCGACAGTGCGGTGCTCCCTCAGTACTGCCCCTCCGACAGTGCAGCGCTCCCTCAGTACTGCCCCTCCGACAGTGCGGCACTCCCTCAGTACTGCCCTGGAGTGTCAGCCTGGATTATGTGCTCAAGTCTCTGGAGTGGGGCTCGAACCCACGACCTTCTGACTCCGAGGCGTATAAGGATTTCTGAATAACACTTAGTCACGACGACAGCATTGCTTTAAACATTTCGAAACACCAGTGTAAATAGAAAAGACTGTTTTACAACACAAATTGGCTTTTGTATAGTGACATGCTTCAGATCTGGTATTTATAAGTGGATACTCAAGAGAAGTGTTTAGCAAATTGCAGAATATCAGTTTCACACTTAACAGGAGTACACTATGTAAACACTTTGCAGATAACAGTTCGGAGGCTGCAATGTTGTTTCAATGTTTCATTATATTAAGTCTGTATTAATAAGTCATAAACTACAATGTAATTACACAGCAAATTGCCTTCGTCCCCTTCTCTTGAAAGGATAGTGTTGATCCGGCTGAAAGTCCGCCACCAACACTCTGGATGGATTTACGCACGGACCCCAGCCAGTTACGGGGCCCCGTCATCTCCCAGGCACCGCTGCAAACAACCCATACATTGATTCAGAGCTGGATCACGGACACGAATCAAAAGGGTTGTTCATGGCTGATTCTTCACTGGTGGACTGCAGCACAGTTTCCATGAGACCGGGGGTGGGAATGGTTTGGTACCAGAAGCTATCACTCCCCGTGCGAGAAGTTCTGAGACACGGGAGGCGCACAAACCACAGGTGCAACTGCTGAACGGAGATCGCTACCTCCAGATTGTCTCGCACAGCAGTTGCTCAGATCCTTGTTTCTGTGCATTGCTCCCTTGCAAGGGAAGAAAAGGAATAAATCCTCATAATCCTCGCTTCTCTTTTGCTCTACAGGGAAATAACTTCTCTGGTGAAGTAGAAGTGGATTGATCTTGGTGGTTTGTAGATCTATCTATTGATCTTTCTTGCTTTTCATCTCGCTTTCCTCCTTTCCATCCCAACCCTCTTTCTTTCTGTTTCTTAACCCAACCAAACCACTTCTGAATTTGTCTCATCTTCTCCTCGATTCACCTCGAACCTTGGGACTGCCCTGCACTGTGGCCCCTGGTTGTGCCAATCCTTCACCCAACATCCCTTCCAACAGACACAGCCGGAGAGTGGCGGTCAGAGATTTGTGGATCGAAGAATCGACGAAGAAGAACATGCGAGAGGAAAAGAAAGAACCTGCATTTCCATCGCACCTTCTCATGCCTTCAGGACATCCCAAAGCACTTCACAGCTAAGGAAGTACTTTTGAAGTGTAGTCGCTGATGTAATGTAGGGAAACGTGGCAGCAAGCTCCCACAACAGCAATGAGATGTGACCATATAGTCTGTTTTAGTGATGTTGGTTGATGGAGAGTCATTGGCCAGGATGCCAGAACTCCATGCTATTTTTTGAACAGGGTCATGGGATCTTTAATGTCCACTTGAACAGGCAGGTGGGTTTAACGCCTCATGGAAAGGATAGCACCTCCAACAATGCATCGCTCCCTTAGCACTGTACTGATGTGTCGTCCAAGATTAGGTGCTCCTGTCCCGGGTGGGGCACATACGCACAACCTTCTGATTTAAGGATGAGAGTGTTACCAACTGAGCCAAGCTGGCATGAAAGAGAATCTGGAGCAGACGGATGTCCACAGCTGTAAGTGTATAATGTTCGTGGCTGAGGAAAGAGCTCGTTCTGGGACTTGATAATGAGATAAAGGAAAATAAGCACAAGGCTCTTCACTCTCGAACGGAGAAGGCCTGAGAAAGGTGAGCTTTAGGATTATGAAGGGGTTCGATGGGGGAGATGTAGAGAAGATGTTTCCACTTGTGGGAGAGACCAGAACTAGAGGCCATCAATATAAGAAGGTCACTAATAAATCCAATAGGGAATTCAGGAGAAACTTCTTCACCCAGAGAGGGGTGAGAATGTGGAACTCGCTCCCACAGGGAGTGGTTGAGGCGAATAGTGTAGATGCATTTAAGGGGAGGCTAGATAAACACATGAGGGAGAAAGGAATAGAAGGATATGCTGATGGGGTGAGATGAAGAGGGGAGGGAGGAGGCTCGAGTGGAGCAGAAACACCGGCACGGACCAGTTGGGCCGAATGGCCTGTTTCTGTGCTGCACACTCAATGTGAAAGGGGATGCTTTAGTTAAGCATAACACAACACGGATAGAGAAAATGCCAACAAGCTCATCTAGCACACTCTTTCTACACATCATGCACAATTTTTTTTACAATATAACTTAGCATACGGGATCCTTGGCTTTATAAATAGGGGCAGAGAGTACAACAGCGAGGAAGTTATACTAAACCTTTACAAATCACTGGGTGGGCCTGAGCTGGAGTATTGTGTCCAACTCTGGGCACCGCACCTTCAGAAGGATATCAAAGCCCTGGAGAGGGTGCAGAGGAGGTTTACTAGCATGCAGGAACTTCAGTGATGTGGAGAGACTGGAGAAGCTGGGATTGTTCTCCTTAGAGCAGAGAAGGTTAAGGGGAGATTTAATAGAGATGCTCATAATTATAAGGGTTTTGATAAAGTGAATGAGGAGAAACTGTTTCCAGTGGCAGGAGGGTCGGTAACCAGAGGACACAGATTGAAGGTAATTGGCAAAAGAACCAGAGGGGGAGATGAGGAGAATTTTTTTCCGCAGCGAGATGTTGTGATCTGGAACGCACTGCCTGAAGCAGATTCAATAGCAACTTTCAAAAGGGAATCGGAAAAATACTTGAAGGGAAGAAATTCACAGGGCTGTGGGGAAAGAGCGTGAGAGTGGGACTAATTGGAGAGAATCTTTCAAAGAGCCGGTACAGGCACGATGGGCCGAATGGCCTCCTCCTGCGCTGTATCACTCTATGATTCTAAGCTGCTCTATCCTGGACTCCACTGAACCCACTTAATCTTCTGAAGTTCTGCAATGTGTTTTTTTTTTCTCCCTGCTTTTCCCAAATGTAACTGAAGCAAAATTGCGGACCATTTATTTAACCTATGTCTTGTATTATTCATCTTTGACCAGCTGCGTTTCTCCCACAGTCCCAGTTGCCGAGAACCTATCATGTTTCAAACATTTGATCATCTCTCCCTCAACCTGACTTTCAATGCTGCTTGCAATCAGTTATTCATGCAACTCATAGATCGGATGTTAATTCACTCAGCAGCATGTCTTCGGTTAGGAGTCTGTTACATATCTTCACCAGTCTGTGCAGGAGAAAAAAAATCCTTCTGATCTCGCAGCTTGCTTAAGGCTTGTTAATTTTATCCTCAGATCCTCTAGCTTTGTGTTCAAGTGTCCCAAGAGCAGATGGTTATTGAAACTACCACAACATTGAGTTTTTAAAATCTAATCCATGGGGTACAGGAAAAATTATAATTTGTGCCTTAGTTTAATGAAAAAATTATGATACAACAGAATGATTTTTTGCCGGAGGCTTGCTTTGTGTGAAGGTTAAGCTGGTTATTGATTAACCAAATTATTTTCTTTCTTCACCAATCCAGTCTTCCTTCCTCAGCTTGTTTCCAAGCTTCACAACCAGAAGAGACCAGCAGCACCAACCAAGTTACATTTTTATGGAGTCCTCACACGGGAGAACATCGCAAGGAGGAGCAGAGGACAGAGGCAAGAAAAACGAAATGGAAGGGGAAGAGGAAACCAAATGCACAGTTGGCGAGATTTTATTTTTCGGGGTCTTTGAAAGAAGGCGGAGCGAAAAGAAAGGGGGAGAAGTTCTGCCAGGGAATTTCAAACTGCAATTGAGTACAAAGAAAGACTCACGTTTCTCCAGCGCCTTTCACCACCTCAGGACCTCCCAAAGCGCTTCACAGCCAATGAAGAACTTTTTGAAGTGTAGTCACTGTTGTAATGTGGGAAACGCGGCAGCCAATCTGCGCACAGCAAGCTCCCACAAACAGCAATGTGATGATGACCCAGATCATCTGTTTTAGTGACGTTGGTTGAGGGATAAATATTGGCCCCAGGAGCAAAAGGGATGTTGATGGAGAGGAGAGTGAGCATTAAACCAGAGAACTGCTTGAGAAACCCCCAGAGGGAAGTCTCCACTTCTTTTCCTCTTGCTATCTGCGAGATGTGCCTGGTCTTTGCTCGATGCCTCCCACAGCAAGGTGGCAGAGAGTGTGACTTCAGGGAGGGTAGGGTTCCAAGGCAGTACATAATGTGACAAAGAAAGGAAAATACTGCCTCGAATTTTCATAGTTTCAAGTAGTTAAAATGGAGGTTGCTGTTTCCGTTATTTGGGAATTGGTGCACAGAATGCATGGCGTTTGGATGAACTAGGGAACCCCCTTCACCATTACAACAATTTAGTTCATAAATTCCCTTCGATAGTTGGGTCAACATGATTAAAATGTTAATGTATGCAACTCTGAGTGAAGGAGGTATCATGTGTGAAAACAGTGTGATGGAAATACAACTGCTTCAGGCCTTTACTCATTGTCAACCAAGGTATGAAGACTGGTAACATTTTGTTTGCTTGACTATCTCAGTGACTTTACATCAAAGAAGGTCCATGTCCCATTTGACTGTTAAATCTTTAGTTCTGTTGAAAACATGGAAGACTCCGTGATAGCTTGTGGCTCACATGTTCCTTGTGCAACCTTTAATCTCAAAACATGGACTCTGACTGAGCACCAAAGAAAAAGAAGATGCATCCAATTCATGCAAAGGAATCGTTAGATACCAAGAAACTATAATTAGGGAGCTTTGTCCCACTAGCAAAGACCGGGATTTATAGTACGTTACATATAAGATTGAACTCTATTTACGGCGTCAGTGACCTACACTTTTAAAGCAAACATGTTACATGAAACATAACTACAGTGTTCGACAAGGCAGTAACACATTGGGGGGTTGAAATACTGTCAGAAAGTATAAGTGCAAAGTTCAGGAAGTTGACCACATGATCTGAGGCAGAGATGCCGGTGTTGGACTGGGGTGGACAAAAATGAGAAGTCGCACAACACCAGGTTATAGTCCAACAGTTTTATTTGAAATTACGAACTTTCGGAGCGCTGCTCCTTCGTCAGGTACAGTGAGGGAATACAAATCGATTACACAGTATATAGAGACAGAGAACAATGTGTCTGCAGAGATACATGATCTGAGTTCCAAGATCAGTTACTTGCTGTTCAATCCCACTTATGCACTTTACAAGGAGGGAGAGATAGGCTGAGAAAGGTAGATGTAGAGAAGCAGATAGAGAGTGAGTCAGAGAAGCAGTACAAGGGTAAGTGAGGCAGGGAAGAGACAGACTGTGCGCGCCAACTGAGGATTGACAGGGCGGATCCACCAGTGTACCCGTCGACTTCAGAGCTAGCTTTTCCATTGGGTGGTAGAGGTACCATGGTGGATGGTAATTGACAGAAATTCCTGACTGGAGTAATGTCACTTGACCCAAAGCTCTATTGCACCATGCGATTGTAACTGCTATGGTTCTTAGTTTTGTTCTCTACAAGATATAAAGGGGGAGAAATTCGGTATCGCCCTATCTGGGGCGCAATTATTGGCCGGGCGCAAAGTTTAGCGCCTGGCGCTAATTATTGCCTCCAACTGCAAACTTGGCTTCTATTGCCCCTGGAGGTGATTGGAGCGTTAAATCAGGCGCTACACATCTGTCTTAAGGCGCTAACGCCGAGGAGCGAGGCGCTACCTCAGCGCTGGTGAAGCTCATGTGATGTCAGTCAGCAATGGAACACAGACACACTGGCGCCGGCCAGTTCTTAAAGGGGAGGGTCGGTCTTGCTCTCCATCCACACCCTGCTCATTGCAGCCTTGAATCTCGGCCTGGAGAGACCTGTACATCAAATCTGCTGGAAAGAACAATGGAGAGGCCCAGGAAAAGAGCTCAGAGTGCAGCCCCCAAAGTCTCTTCTAAATCGATGCAAGGAAGGTCAAATCAAAATGAACCTGCAAAGTGCTGCTCAGTACCCAAAACTCCTTCACACAGTGTTGAATCTCTCCAGAAACATAGAAACATAGAAACTAGGAGCAGGAGTAGGCCATTCGGCCCGTCGAGCCTGCTCCACCATTCAATACGATCATGGCTGATCATCCAAATCCAGTACCCTGTCCCTGCTTTCCCACACAGAATCCCCATCGAGCCTGCACCGACACATATCCCACCCTATCCCTGTAACCCCATGTATTTAATTCCCCCTAACATATCCCATCCTATCCCCGTAACCCCACATATTTAATCCCCCCCTAACACTAAGGGTCAATTTATCATAGCCAAATCAACCTAACCCGCACATTTTTGGACTGTGGGAGGAAACCGGAGCACCCGGAGGAAACCCACGCAGACACGGGGAGAATGTGCAAACTCCACACAGACAGTCACCCGAGGCCGGATTCGAACCCGGGTCCCTGGCGCTGTGGGGCACCAGTGCTAACCACTATGCCACCGTGTTGCCCATTAAGTCTCTCTCTCTCTCTCAGAATGCGTGGTTCAAAAATGTCGCCAACAAAAAAAGGCAGGAAGCGGTCGCCTTTAAATAGCGCTCCCCCAGTCCCTTCCCGACTGCAAAACGCTCCCCTCAACCTGTCGTTGCTAGCGGCAGGCGGTAAGGCAGGGGGCGAAACTCAATATCCGGTCTGGGGCGCTACCGGGGCGTTGCACACTCGACTGACGTCACGATCTGCGGGCGCAGGAGACCGTGGCGGTAGGGCTTAGCGCCGCCGCAAAATGTCTGATCAATTTCGCCCGGGCGCTAGTTGCTTTGCGCCCTCTTAGGGCGCTAATGGGAGGCGCAAAGCAACCGAATTTTTCCCCCAAAGTAAATAAAGAATTGTGTATAAATCAGAAAATGATAACAAGAAGTGATTGAGATAGGTTATGTGGTAGGTTACTCATTGGGTGGGTTAGTCTGGGTAGTTGGTAACACTCGCCCCAGAAACAGAAGCTTGTGGTTTTTCAGCCCAGTTTGGACATATCGCTGAGGCTGAGAGTTGAGGGCAGAAGTGGGAGTGCTGCATTGTCCGAGGAGCCTGTGACAAAGTTGTTTAAGATTGACTTCAACGTTATCACAGTGCACTAGCGGAGAAGAATGTTACAATAATCAGTCTGTTTCCAGGAGAAAGGCCAAGCCCACTGAATTGAAATGCAAACATTCTGGGCGTTGGATCAGCAGGTCCTTTTATATTGCACAGGAGGTTATTTAAATCAGTGAAACTCCGGGATCATTTGGAAGGTGTGTACCAGTCAGTCTTTCTCAAATCTAATGGCTCATCAGGAGCCTTTGAAGAGAAGCTGTTGAGAACTTTTGAAGATAGTTAAGCAGATAACTTTCATAGTTAGTGCTAAACAGAAAACAATCATTGCTATGTATGAAGATTAATCAGTGTATAATTTTAGCATGAGGCCGAGCAAAGCTTAAGAATTACTGTAATAATCTGTATTGTGTTACTGATACTATTTGCTTGTGTTCAAGACCCACTCCTTAGAGGGAGTACTGAGGGAGCGCCGCACTGTCGGAGGGGCAGTACTGAGGGAGCGCCGCACTGTCGGAGGGGCAGTACTGAGGGAGCGCCGCACTGTCGGAGGGGCAGTACTGAGGGAGCGCAGCACTATCGGAGGGGCAGTACTGAGGGAGCGCCGCACTGTCGGAGGGGCAGTACTGAGGGAGCGCTGCACTGTTGGAGGGGCAGTACTGAGGGAGCGCCGCACTGTCAGATGGGCAGTACTGAGGGAGCGTTGCACTGTAGGAGGGGCAGTACTGAGGGAGCGCCGCACTGTCGGAGGGGCGGTACTGAGGGAGCGCCGCACTGTCGGAGGGGCAGTACTGAGGGAGCGCCGCACTGTCGGAGGGGCAGTACTGAGGGAGCGCCGCACTGTCGGAGGGGCAGTACTGAGGGAGCGCCGCACTGTCGGAGGGGCAGTACTGAGGGAGCGCTGCACTGTCGGAGGGGCAGTACTGAGGGAGTGCCGCACTGTCGGAGGGGCAGTACTGAGGGAGCGCCGCACTATCGGAGGGGCAGTACTGAGGGAGCGCCTGCACTGTCGGAGGGGCAGTACTGAGGGAGTGCCGCACTGTCGGAGGGGCAGTACTGAGGGAGTGCCGCACTGTCGGAGGGGCAGTACAGAGGGAGCGCTGCACTGTCGGAGGGGCACTACTGAGGGAGTGCCGCACTGTCGGAGGGGCAGTACTGAGGGAGTGCCGCACTGTCAGAGGGGCAGTACTGAGGGAGCGCTGCACTGTCGAGGGGCAGTACTGAGGGAGCGCCGCACTGTCGGAGGGGCAGTACTGAGGGAGCGCTGCACTGTCGGAGGGGCAGTACTGAGGGAGCTCTGCACTGTCAGAGGGGCAGTACTGAGGGAGTGCTGCACTGTCGGAGGGGCAGTACTGAGGGAGTGCTCCACTGTCGGAGGGGCAGTACTGAGGGAGCGCCGCACTGTCGGAGGGGCAGTACTGAGGGAGCGCTGCACTGTCAGAGGGGCAGTACTGAGGGAGCGCCGCACTGTCGGAGGGGCAGTACTGAGGGAGCGCTGCACTGTCGGAGGGGCAGTACTGAGGGAGCACTGCACTGTCAGAGGGGCAGTACTGAGGGAGTGCTGCACTGTCGGAGGGGCAGTACTGAGGGAGTGCTCCACTGTCGGAGGGGCAGTACTGAGGGAGCGCCGCACTGTCGGAGGGGCAGTACTGAGGCAGCACCGCACTGTCGGAGGGGTCAGTACTGAGGGAGCGAGGCACTGTCGGAGGGGCAGTAATGAAGGAGCGCCGCACTGTCGGAGGGGCAGTACTGAGGGAGTGCAGCACTGTCGGAGGGGCAGTACTGAGGGAGCGCCGCACTGTCGGAGGGGCAGTACTGAGGGAGTGCAGCACTGTCGGAGGGGCAGTACTGAGGGAGCGCTGCACTGTCGGAGGGGCAGTACTGAGGGAGCGCCGCATTGTCGGAGGGGCAGTACTGAGGGAGCGCCGCACTGTCGGAGGGGCAGTACTGAGGGAGTGCTGCACTGTCGGAGGGTCAGTACTGAGGGAGCGCCGCACTTTCAGAGGGGCAGTACTGAGGGATTGCTGCACTGTCGGAGGGGCAGTACTGAGGACGCGCTGCACTGTCCGAGGGGCAGTACTGAGGGATTGCTGCACTGTCGGAGGGGCAGTACTGAGGGAGCGCTGCACTATCGGAGGGTCAGTACTGAGGGAGCTCCGCACTGTCGGAGGGGCAGTACTGAGGGAGTGCTGCACTGTCGGAGGGGCAGTACTGAGGGAGTGCTGCACTGTCAGAGGGGCAGGACTGAGGGAGCGCCGCACTGTCGGAGGGGCAGTACTGGGGGAGCGCCGCACTGTCGGAGGGGCAGTACTGAGGGAGCACCGCACTGTCAGAGTTGCAGTACTGAGGGAGCACCGCACTGTCGGTGGGGCTGTACTGAGGGAGCACGGAGCTGTCGGAGGGGCAGTACTGCGGGAGCGCTGCACTGTCGGAGGGGCAGTACTGAGGGAATGCCGCACTGTCGGAGGGGCAGTACTGAGGGAGCGCCGCACTGTCGGAGGGGCAGTACTGAGGGAGTGCTGCACTGTCGGAGGGTCAGTACTGAGGGAGCGCCGCACTTTCAGAGGGGCAGTACTGAGGGATTGCTGCACTGTCGGAGGGGCAGTACTGAGAGAGTGCCGCACTGTCGGAGCGGCAGTACTGAGGGATTGCTGCACTGTCGGAGGGGCAGTACTGAGGGAGCGCTGCACTATCGGAGGGTCAGTACTGAGGGAGCTCCGCACTGTCGGAGGGGCAGTACTGAGGGAGTGCAACACTGTCGGAGGGGCAGTACTGAGGGAGCGCTGCACTGTTGGAGGGGCAGTACTGAGGGAGCACCGCACTGTCGGAGGGGCAGTGCTCAGGGAGCGCTGCACTGTCGGAGGGGCAGTACTGAGGGAGCGCTGCACTGTCGGAGGGGCAGTACTGATGGAGCGCCGCACTGTCGGAGGAGCAGTACTGAGGGAGCGCCGCACTGTCGGAGGGGCGGTACTGAGGGAGTGCTGCACTGTCGGAGGGTCAGTACTGAGGGAGCGCTGCACTGTCGGAGGGTCAGTACTGAGGGAGCGCCGCACTTTCAGAGGGGCAGTACTGAGGGATTGCTGCACTGTCGGAGGGGCAGTACTGAGGGAGCGCCGCACTGTCGGAGGGACAGTACTGAGGGAGCGCCGCACTGTCGGAGGGGCTGTACTGAGGGAGCGCTGCACTGTCGGAGGGGCAGTACTGAGGGAGCGCTGCACTGTCGGAGGGGCGGTACTGAGGGAGTGCTGCACTGTCAGAGGGGCTGTACTGAGGGAGTGCCACACTGTCGGAGGGGCAGTACTGAGGGAGCGCCGCACTGTCGGAGGGGCGGTACTGAGGGAGTGCTGCACTGTCAGAGGGGCTGTACTGAGGGAGCGCCGCACTGTCGGAGGGGCGGTACTGAGGGAGTGCCACACTGTCGGAGGGGCAGTACTGAGGGAGCGCCGCACTGTCGGAGGAGCAGTACTGAGGGAGCGCCGCACTGTCGGAGGGGCAGTACTGAGGGAATGCCGCACTGTCGGAGGGGCAGTACTGAGGGAGCGCCGCACTGTCGGAGGGGCCGTACTGAGGGAATGCCGCACTGTCGGAGGAGCAGTACTGAGGGAGCGCCGCACTGTCGGAGGGGCAGTACTGAGGGAGCGCCGCACTGTCGGAGGGGCAGTACTGAGGGAGCGCCGCACTGTCGGAGGGGCAGTACTGAGGGAGTGCCGCACTGTTGGAGGGGCAGTACTGAGGGAGCGCCGCACTGTCGGAGGGGCAGTACTGAGGGAGCGCTGCATTGTCGGAGGGGCAGTACTGAGGGAGCACCGCACTGTCGGAGGGGCAGTACTGAGGGAGCGCTGCATTGTCGGAGGGGCAGTACTGTGGGAGCGCCGCACTGTTGGAGGGGCAATACTGTGGGAGCGCCGCACTGTTGGAGGGGCAGTACTGAGGGAGCGCCGCACTGTCGGAGGGGCAGTACTGAGGGAGCGCCGCACTGTCGGAGGGGCAGTACTGAGGGAGCGCTGCATTGTCGGAGGGGCAGTACTGAGGGAGCGCTGCATTGTCGGAGGGGCAGTACTGTGGGAGCGCTGCACTGTCGGAGGGTCGGTAACCAGAGGACACAGATTTAAGATCATTGGCAAAAGAACCAGAGGAAGAATTTTTTTACGCAGCGAGTTGTTGTGATCTGGAATGCGCTGCCTGAAAGGGCGGTGGAAGCAGATTCAATAGTAACTTTCAAAAGGGAATTGGATAAATATTTGAAGGGGAAAAATTCACAGGGCTGTGGGGAAAGAGCAGGGGGAAGAGTGGGACAAATTGGAGAGTTCTTTCAATGAGTTGGCACAGGCACGATGGGCCGAATGGCCTCCTGCTGTGCTGTATCATTCCATGTTAAACTGAGGCCCTGTCTGTCTGTTCCAGTGAATGCTAAACTGATACTATACAAGGAAGAGCAGGAATTCTCTCAGTGTCCTGTCTAACATTCCTTCCTTAACCAACACCACCAAAAACAGCTTAATTGGATTTTCATCACATTGCTGTTTGTGGGATCTTGCTGTGTGATAAACAGCTGTTGGTTTTGACTTCTGTTTACCATCTCAGTCCAAGGACAGCAGCTGCAACAACGCAGCACCCCTCAGCGCTGCACCGGAGTGTTAAATCCACAAGTCCTGGACTGGCGGCTTGACCCCACAGCCTTCTAGCTCTGCAGTGAGAGCAGGAGCAATAACTCAGCCTGTTGTCCCTGCCTTGTCCAAGGTTGCCAATGCCTGTTGGAGCGCTGCTATTGGTCCCCCACTGAGTGCAGGAATTCTTGGTTTCTCCAGAAAAATGAATTGGCAGATGGAGGAACCCAGCAAGTGAATGACTACCTGCCGGACAGACCCCTCTCACTGGGAACATCTCCAGCCCATTCCACCAGACCAACACAAACCCCCAGCAATCCACTAATCCTGTGGCTAACAGAATGTCATTGGGTTTTTTTCAGAATTTCTTCCTCCCAGTGCCTCTTATTGATCTAATGGTGAGAAATCTGTCATTCATTTTCAATCTTGTTTTTAATTCTTTACTTTCGAAGCATAAATGCTGATGGTTTATGGTCAAGTCCATTGATGTTCAAGGGAAAAAAGCAAATGGAATTTTGTAATCCAGTCTGCAAAGTATTGGTAAAATTGCTAGAATTCCATGTAACAGAACTTGAGGTGTTCAATCACCAACATTAATGGCTCTGATTATAAAGCTGGTAACAGGTCCCAAAAGCTGACCATCCTTTAAAAAACTTTGGTTTGAAATGAGGCACATCGCTGACCAGAATTTGTTTTAAAATGAAACAAAAAATGGAGGGTTTAGCTTGTAAACTGAAACTCGTTCCTCAGCATCCTCTCTGTCTCTCTCTCTGTTTCTCCCTCTTTCTGTCTCTCTGTCCCTCTCTGTGTGTCTTTGTGTCTCTCGCTCTCTGTCCCTCATTCTGCCTCTCTCTGTCTCTGACCCTTGCTGTGTCTCTGTGTCCTTCTCTCTCTGTCTCTGACTCAGCCTCTCTCTCTGTCTCTCTGTCTCTCTCTCTCTCTCTCTCTGTCTCTCTCTCTCTCTCTCTGTCTCTCTCTGTTTCTGTCTCTCTCTCTGTCTCTCTCTGTTTCTGTCTCTCTCTCTGTCTCTCTCTGTTTCTGTCTCTCTCTCTGTCTCTCTCTGTTTCTGTCTCTCTGTCCGTGTCTCTCTCTGTTTCTGTCTCTCTGTCCGTGTCTCTCTCTGTCTCTCTCTCTCTCTGTGTCTCTCACTCTCTGTCTCTCTCTGTTTCTGTCTCTGTGTCTCTCTCTCTCTGTGTCTCTCACTGTCTCTGTTTCTGTCTCTCTCGGTTTCTGTCTCTCTCTCTTTCTCTCTCTGTTTCTGTCTCTGTTTCTGTCTGTGTGTGTGTCTCTCTCTCTCTGTCTCTCTCTGTTTCTGTCTCTCTGTCCGTGTCTCTCTCTGTTTCTGTCTCTGTGGCTCTCTCTCTGTGTCTCTCACTCTCTCTGTTTCTGTCTCTCTGTTTCTGTCTCTCTCTCTGTCTCTGTGTGTGTGTCTCTGTCTCTCTCTGTCTCTGTCTCTCTCTCTGTCTCTCTCTGTTTCTGTCTCTCTGTCCGTGTCTCTCTCTGTTTCTGTCTCTGTGTTTCTGTCTCTCTCGGTTTCTGTCTCTCTCTCTTTCTGTCTCTGTTTCTGTCTCTGTGTGTGTCTCTCTCTGTCTCTCTCTGTCTCTGTCTCTCTCTCTGTCTCTCTCTGTTTCTGTCTCTCTGTCCGTGTCTCTCTCTGTTTCTGTCTCTGTCTCTCTCTCTCTCTCTGTCTCTGTCCGTGTCTCTCTCTGTGTGTGTCTCTCTCTGTCTCTCTCTGTCTCTGTCTCTCACTCTCTGTCTCTCTCAGTCAGTCTTTCACTGGGCTGAGACACGTGTGCTTGATCCATATGCATGAGGCGCTCAGTCACTCCCACTGCGAGCTGTCTGTGTGATTTGCTCCTCTACATTAAAACCCTTTTCCTTCAGTCTAGCAGCTGAACGAGCTGCCTGGATTTGTGTCTGTGTCCGTATTCGAATGACTCCATAGTTGACTATTAGTAATTGCCGGACTGAGAGAGGGACAGAAGGACCCAGTCAGTCCCACTTGGGCACATGATGTGGAGAAAAGCACTGGTCAGCTCGGAACTGAAGTAGCCAGGATTTGTTTAAGGGGAGACGATCACCGAGGGGAGACCTGCTGTACCAGATGTTGCTGTGTGATCTGAGGGCTTACGACCTGGTCTGTGAAACGCACCCATCTGGGTAGCCGGCAATCTCGGCAAGTGTATCCAGCGCAGTGACTTCCCACATCAGGAGCGCTCTGTGCACTGGCAGGAGTGAGAGACTGTGGACCCTGTCTGATACACACAGTGCTGGCCTCTGGGCTGTGCCGAGGATCTAGTCCTGGGGGCAGAGGGAATGAGGATGCGCCTCTATTCGCTCCAACTCACTGCAGACTTCCCGAGCGAGAGACTTGTCCTGGTCGCTCCCCAGGCGGCTGATCCAGCCTGTTCCTGCTAGAGTTGTGTATTGTTAAGGATCCGAATCCGAATCCTGGGGCTTCCTTGTGTTTTGAGCCCATTCCCAGGAGCCAGTACCTCACACTGGAGGTGCTGCTGGAGCGAGTGGCTGAGAGCGGGTCTGTGGCGCTGCCCTTGGTACTGAAGGCAGCAATGTTGGGAAGTCAGACCCGGCAGCTGAAGCATTTTTATTGATGGGAGTTGGATTTTTTTTTTTAACTGCGCAAAAATTGTTCAAATTCAACCTTATTCACCGATGCGAAGCTAAGCCTTGTGCTGCCTGCTGAACCTTTGAATGCCCGGAGACTGAGGGCTTGCTGAGCTCCGACAGCAGAGAGGGGGGGAAAAGGGGGTAAAAAGATCCCCACGCAGACAGGGTGGGCAGCGGAGAGGTGCAAAGACTGGTCGAAGCTGGTGCCTCCTTTCGCTGACCGAATCTGGTTCATGCTTGCTTTGCAAAAGGTAAAAAAAAAATGTTCTAAAAAATTCTCTTTTTTCCCCAATCAAGTGTTTTGCTGGAACACCTTTGAATAATAATAAGAAAAAGGGGGCATTTCTGCATGGAGATTGTGAACGTGGCTCAGGCAGTGTTTTAATTGCATTTAACATTGCAAATACACGATCGGGCTGGAACCGCTCTCGCCGCGTCTGTTAATCTGTAACTCCGGAGATAACATTGCAGTGTGGCTCCGGAAAACCTTTACCCGCTGATAAGAGAACCTTTTTTTGCATTCAACTTTTCAATATGGCAGGATTATTATGGCACTGCATGAATAATATATGCACACAAAAAAAAAATCCTTCGCACCTTGCAATCGGTCTTATCATTTGACTTGTTCCGTTCTTTCTCAAACACTATTTATAGATTGGGGAATGTTAGCGGGCCGCGACTGGTTTAATATAAGGGATCCTTGTGTGTCATCTGGAAAATTATAAATTAAACAGCACAGGACGGCTGGGTCCAAGAAAAATAAAGCAGAGGCTTTCTGCAGCTGTAAGAGTGCTTTTGCTTGTTGCAATTTGAATTAATGTGCTGGGGGTTTCAATTATTAAATGCAGGAATGTCTGTGCCTGTTGGCGAGCAGTATTGCAGTAAGAGCGCTTGTCCACACACAGCGGCGAAGGTGCACCCTGCATCATTGTATACCGTCAACTTTAATGTGTGTCTGTGAGAGTCAGGCTGGCGATTATTTCTGTTCAGCGTCTTCTCGAGTGGAATTCGATTCCTCCCTCCTCCCACGCGTTGAAACTTTCAGAATTCGAGGCGTCTTTTGCGGGCCGTTTGCGCTCCCGGTTCTATCGTGCAGGCACTGGTCGTAATCTCGCACCGATACACCGCACGGTCGGACAATCTGCGCGGAAGATGCGGAGGGCAGTGGCTGTGAATGCGAGGGGAGGGTTCTTCAACCCCCACAGGAGTGTCCTCTCTGTACTGTGGGCCACTCTCAGTTGGGGAAGTGTCCTTGTGTGTTTTTGTCATGTATAAGCATAGTTTTCTGAATTCAAGTAAAGTATTAGTGAAACGTGCACATCAACCATATCGCACCTTATTATATAGTCCTTCAATAAATTAAAAGATTGCTGTCTGATTCTGCTTTTAAATATGAATACAAATTTGACTAGAGGGTTGAGCGGTGCAAATGATCAGTCACTGAAATGATTTATTGCATTTCTTGTAGTTATTATTCCCTCATTGTCATAGATGAACATGTGATGAGGGGCAGCAATGATCATTTTATCTGGCTATAGCTAGTGCAGGATTCGAATACTACAGCCAGTGCCACACTACCATGGTGCCACAGAGAATCACTGATATAGCAGCGTCTGGTTTTAGAAATGCCAACGGTGACTGCATTCATTATAAAACCTAGCGCTCAAAAGTTGAAAACCCCAAATTGACATCTTATATTTTATTGGCAATGTATGAGACTCATTGAAACATATAAAATTCTGAATCTCATTGAAACGTATAAAATTCTGACAGGGCTAGACAGACTGGATGCAGGGAGGATGTTTCCCCTGGCTGGGGGGGTCTAGAACGAGGGGTCACAGTCTCAGGATACGGGGTAGGACATTTAGGACTGAGATGAGGAGAAATGTCTTCACTCAGAGGGTGGTGAACCTGTGGAATTCTCTACCACAGAGGGCTGTGGAGGCCAAGTCACTGAATATATTTAAGAAGGAGATAGATAGATTTCTAGACACAAAAGGCATCAATGGGTATGGGGAGAGAGCGGGAATATGGTATTGAGATGGAGGATCAGCCATGATCATATTGAATGGCGGAGCAGGCTCGAAGGGCCGAATGGCCGACTCCTGCTCCTATTTTTCTATGTTTCTATGTTTCTCCCCACTTCCTCTTTGAATTGATCCACTGAATGACTTCATGAATTGGACTGAACAGACCAGGACATGGCTGAGATTTAATCTGTGCCACCAGCATTGGACCAATCCATTGCTTCCAATGTAAATTTGGTCAAATAATTAAAATATTTCTTCCTGATTTTTTAATGTTTTGACCATTACTCTGAGTTTGGATGCAGTCAATTCATTCTCTGATCACTGAATACCGCTCTAGGGTTAACCCTTCCATTTCTTTACCTAGGTGACTGAATTGCAGAAGTAATTAATTGGCAGTGGAGCACTTTGGGCTGACCCACAGTAGTGGCTGCATATATTAGTGAAAGTTTAATTCTTTTCTTTCTTGATTCTGACTCACCTCACTGACTATTTATTCTGTCACATGCAGTCACTTCCTCCAGTCTCGGTTTCTGGGAGCCAATCACAAACATGTATTAGCAAGGGCTGTGTTTCAGGAATGATGGAGATTGGTTGATATGCTTTTGCTGTAAGTGGAAAAGAGCCAACATCAGTAATGTATAATATACTGAAGGTCCTGGTATATAAGAGCATGCATTACCCAGAGTAGTACAGCATATTGGAACATCACTGCTGTGCCACCCCTGTTCAGGAACATTGCTTTGATTGTATAGATTTTCCACCCCCCACCCCAAGCAG
>JASTWF010000052.1:377326-420944 GCA_030390025.1 Squalus acanthias
AGTCACGCCCTTTGTCTAACTTTCTCGACAACAGAGAGAGCCACAGTTGCATTTCTAGTGGTTACTGATGATCATAAGACCATAAGAAATAGGAGCAGGAGTCGGCCACTCGGCCCCACGAGCCTGCTCCGCCATTCAATAAGATCATGGCTGATCTTCTACCT
Organism: Squalus acanthias; assembly: GCA_030390025.1. Lineage (NCBI taxonomy): Eukaryota > Metazoa > Chordata > Chondrichthyes > Squaliformes > Squalidae > Squalus > Squalus acanthias. Next base: position 377,491 of record JASTWF010000052.1, read on the forward strand.
CATCTCCACTTTCCTGCACTATCCCCATATCCCTTGATTCACTTAATATTCAAAAATCTATCGATCTCTGTCTTGAATATACTCAACGATTGAGCCTCCACAGCCCTCTGGGGTAGAGAATTCCAAAGATTCACCACCCTCTGAGTGAAGAAATTGCTCCTCATCTCAGTCCTAAATGGCCGACCCCTTATTCTGAGACTGTGACCCCTGGTTCTCGACTCACCAGCCAGGAGAAGCATCCTCCCTGCATCTACCCTGTCAAGCCCTGTAAGAATTTTGTATGTTTCAATGAGATCACCTCTCATTCTTCTAAACTCTAGAGAATATAGGCCTAGTCTACTCAATCTCTCCTCATAGGACAATCACCCCATCCCAGGAATCAGTCTGGTGAACCTTCGTTGCACTCCCTCTATGGCAAGTATATCTTCCTTAGGTCATGAACGCCACCAGAACCACTGTGACCTCCTCAAAATGATTTTACAATTTAAAACTTGGTACTGGAGAATTAGACTTTGCAATTGGGAAGAACAGCATAAGTTATATGAATTATGACCCGCCCCCCCCCCTCGCAAAACCATGCAAAATAAAAAGCCTGCAGTTCTGCTTGGATTAGTCCAGTACTGTCTCAATTGTCAGCAGGAGAATTAGCACACCCTTCAGGATTCCATTGCCCTTCTGGCTAATTTTGGTCCCCAGTTTAGTTTCAGCTCCTGCCGTAGACACTTTCACTTAACCCTCATACCACTAATAAATCCCAGTGAACACCACTAGACTTGAAATAAAAGCAGAAAATGCTGGAGATACTCAGCAGGTCAGGCAGCATCTGTAGAGAGAGAAACAGAGTTAACGTTTCAGGTCGTTGACCCTTCGTCAGAACTGGAAAACGTTGGAGATGGAGCAGGTTTTTAAGCAAGTGTAGGGGCCGGGGGAGGGGAGGAAAGAACAAAAGGGAAGGTCTGTAAAAGCTTTTATAGATATGTGAAGAGAAAAAGATTGGTGAAGTCAAGCGTAGGTCCCTTGCAGTCAGAATCAGGGGAATTTATAATGGGGAACAAAGAAATGGCAGACCAATTAAATACATACTTTGGTTCTGTCTTCATAAAGGAGGACACAAATAACCTCCCAGAGATGTCGGGGAACATAGGGTCTAATGAGAGGGAGGAACTGAAAGAAATCAGTATTTGTAGGGAAATAGTGTTAGGGAAATTGACGGGATTGAAGGCCGATAAATCCCCAGGGCCTGATAATCTACATCCTAGGGTACTTAAGGAAGTGGCCCTAGAAATAGTAGATGCATTGCTGGTCATCTTCCAAAATTCTATAGACTCTGGAACAGTACCCATGGATTGGAGGGTAGCTAATATTACCCCACTATTCAAAAAAGGTGGTAGAGAGAAAACGGGGAATTATAGACCAGTAAGCCTGACATCGGTAGTGGGGAAAATGCTGGAGTCCATTATAAAAGATGTAATAGCAGAGCACTTGGAAAACAGTGACAGGATCGGACAAAGTCAACATGGATTTACAAAAGGTAAATCATGCCTGACTAATCTACTGGAATTTTTTGAGGATGTTACTGGTAAAATAGATAAGGGAGAACCAGTGGATGTGGTGTATTTGGACTTTCAGAAGGCTTTCGATAAGGTCCTGCATAAGAGATTAGTGTGTAAAGTTAAGGCACATGGGATTGGGGGCAAGGTATTGACTTGGATAGAGAACTGGTTGGCAGACAGAAAGCAAAGAGTTGGAATAAATGGGTCTTTTTCCGAGTGGCAGGCGGTGACTAGTGGGGTACCGCAGGGTTCGGTCCTAGGACCCCAGCTATTCACAATATATATTAATGATCTCGACGAGGGAATTGGATGTAATATCTCCAAGTTTGCAGACGACACAAAGCTGGGTGGGAGTGTGTGCCGTGAGGAGGATGCCGAGAAACTCCAGTATGATTTGGACAGGTTGGATGATTGGGCAGAAGCATGGCAGATGCAATATAATGTGGATAAATGCGAGGTTATCCACTTTGGTGTCAAAAACAGGAAGGCAGATTATTATCTGAATGGCAATAGATTGGGAGAAGGGGAAGTGCAACGAGACCTGGGTGTCCTTGTGCACCAGTCGCTGAAGGTAAGCATGCAGGTGCAGCAGGCGGTTAAGAAGGCAAATGGTATGTTGGCCTTCGTAGCGAAAGGGTTCGAGTACAGGAACAAGGATGTCTTGCTGCAGTTGTACAGGGCCTTGGTGAGACCACATCTTGAGTATTGTGTGCAGTTTTGGTCACCTTATCTGAGGAAGGATATTCTTGCCATGGAGGGAGTGCAGCGAAGATTCACCAGACTGATACCTGGGATGGCAGGAATGACGTATGAAGAGAGATTGGGTCGATTGGGCTTATACTCGCTGGAGTTTAGAAGAATGAGAGGGGATCTCATTGAAACTTATAAAATTCTAACAGGACTAGACAGACTAGATGCAGGAAGGATGTTCCCGATGGCCGGGGAGTCTAGAACCAGGGGTCACAGTCTAAGGATAAGGGGTAAGCCATTTAGGACTGAGATGAGGAGGAATTTCTTCACCCAGAGAGTGGTGAACCTGTGGAATTCTCCACCACAGAAGGCAGTAGAGGCCAATTCATTAAATATATTCAAGAAGGAGTTGGATATATTTCTTAAAGCTAAAGGGATCAAGGGATATGGGGAGAAAGCAGGGACAGGGTACTGAATTTGGATGATCAGCCATGATCTCATTAAATGGCGGAACAGGCTCGAGGGGCTGAATGGCCTACTCCTGCTCCTATCTTCTATGTTTCTATGTTTCTATGATAGGATGGAAGGCAGGAGTGATTAAGAGACAAAAGGGATGATAGTGCAAGGCCAAAGGAGATGGTAATGGAACAAGTTAAGAAACAAAAGATGAGTCTAGAGGAGGTGTAAATGGGGAATGGCAGAATGATCGACAGCTGCCATGTGAAAAAAGATAGGGGCAGAGGTTATGGTCTGAAATTGTTGAACTCGATGTTGAGTCCAGAAGGCTGTAAAGTGCCTAATCGAAAGATGAGGTGCTGTTCCTCGAGCCTACGGTGAGCTTACCACGAGACTTGATCTGATCCCACTTCACAGTGAGGCCTGTAGACACTTGGCAAACCAGTGAAGTCTCAATGTGCCAGTTACTGTTGCCAGGGTGATGATATTACAATAGGCTGTTACACAAATAATGTCACAATCTGTCATTCCTGGCAGATAGGTTAATGGAGTACTGACAGCTGCACCCCTTGAACAAGGCTTGATGTTCGAATGAGATCAGGATAGAGGAAGAAAGTAATGCGAGCAGGTGATCAATTTTATAATTTTATTTAGACCATTTCTTGATATCAGAGTTGTCTGAAATGCAATTGTGACTCTCTGTTTGTATTGATCGCAGCCCATTAGATGACATGAACAGGATCAGTATCAAGATTGTTGAGGAACCGGTCTTAACTTGCTGTCTTGAGCTTGCGCTCAGTGAAGCTGAAGCAATGGCTGAAATTCACCCTCCTTTCTCCCACCTCTTCATCCTCAGGCACTGACTCACTTTGAGGCCGCTCTGTGAAACCTTGCCCTGGTGGTCATCCCTCCCGTATGAGGCAAGTGTGAGCAGGTTAATCAGGGCAACACAGCTGGGATTCATCCTGCCCTCACCCGCTCTCCGCACACACACACTTTCCAGCTGGGATTGGGATGTGGGGCTGGTTCCCACCACCCCCCCCCCCCCCGCCCTCCATAGTCCAGCGGCCTTCACCCCTCCAACTGGTGGCCTGGTTGAGATTGGCGCAGCTCAGCACAGACCAGGGATTGACCCAGGGATCTGTATCCGTGTGGCTCAGATCCACTCCAGCAAGTGCCTTTTAACTAGCAAGCCCGCGGGGAACTAAGTCACGCTCATGAAAGAGACTCATTGGTTTTCTGGTCAAGTATCAGCAAGCTCCAAGCTCCATCTTTCTCTGTGCAAATCAACATAATTTCTAAGCGAGCGGTTATGAAAGTGTGACATTACTGAGTCACAGTTTGTGCTGTGTTGATAGAGAGAGCTGAAAACACAAGGTCTGGGCTTCCCTGATACCTCAGCGACTAAATGCACCCTGGGGTATCGCACGGAGCCACACCGACCAACATTTAGTTAGCGAATCTCCACCAGAGCAGCAGCCATGTGTTGTCATGGCTTCAGCATCCCTGCGCTAGGAAGGGGAGTGGAGTGGGGGGAGAGGGCGGGTGGGTGGAAGCCAAGGGTCCCTTGCTGCAAAGTGTGTGGCTATCAGATGAGGTTTGGGTCAGCTGTGATGCCCCTCACAGTTGAATAGTTGCTGAGACCCACTGCCCAGTCACATGCCCAAGGCACAAGTCAGGAGTGTGATGGAAGACTCTCCACTTGCCTGGATGAGTGCAGCTCCAACAACACTCGAGAAGCTTGACACCATCCAGGACAAAGCAGCCCGCTTGATTGGCACCCCATCCACCACCTTAAACATTCACTCCCTCCACCACCGGCGCACCGTGGCTGCAGTGTCTACCATCTACAAGATGCACTGCAGCAACTCGCCAAGGCTTCTTCAGCAGCACCTCCCAAACCCGCGACCTCTTCCACCTAGAAGGACAAGGGCAGCAGGCGCATGGGAACACCATCACCTCCAAGTTCCCCTCCAAGTTACACACCATCCTGACTTGGAAATATATCGGCCGTTCCTTCATCGTCGCTGGGTCAAAATCCTGGAACTCCCTCCCTAACAGCACTGTGGGAGCACCTTCACCACACGGACTGCAGCGGTTCAAGAAGGCGGCTCACCACCACCTTCTCAAGGGGCGATTAGGGATGGGCAATAAATGCTGGTCTGGCCAGCGACGCCCACATCCCATGAACGATTAAAAAAACCACGGAGGATCAGTCACTTGGATGAGGGATCTGAGTGAGGGCTGATGATGATGAAGAAACTTGTCCCCCAAAATGGGTCATTCCACTGAAGGGGGGGGGGGGGGGGGAAGCCAAGAATAGGGCAAAAAACATTGTGTGCAATACTCAGTCTGATAAAGAGGGCCGCGGCGCCCCTTTAAGCACAGGTGCCTTCATCTCAGAGCAATGCTGAAGTGACGGCCGTGGGTCAGTGGGTAGCACTCTCTCTCTCACCTCTGAGTCAGAAGGTTGTGGGTTCAAGTCCCACTTCAGAGGCTGGATCACAGAATCTAGGCTGACACTCCCAGTGCAGTGCTGAGGGAGTGCTGCACTGTCGGAGGTGCCGTCTTTCGGATGAGACGTTAAACCGAGGCCCCGTCTGCTCTCTCAGGTGGACGTAAAAGATCCCACGGCCACTATTTCGAAGAAAGCAGGAGAGTTCTCCCTGGTGTCCTGGACAACATTTATTACTCAACCAATACCTAAAAGCATTTTATCTGGTCTTTATCACATTGCTGTTTGTGGGAGCTTGCTGTGCGCAAATTGGCTGCCGCGTTTCCTACATTAGAACAGTGACTACACTTCAAAAAGTACTTCATTGGCTGTAAAGCGCTTTCACCTGAGGTGGTGAAAGGCGCTATATAAATGCGAGTCTGTCTTTTTTTTTACCCACAAGAGATAGCACTGGTGTACGGACGGTAGGAGGGACTGCCAGCCATTTGTACAGTGGGCTGGTACTGACTGCACACGTGCCACACCATTTAAACAACAGCTGTCCTCAAGAATGATGCCAGAGAATAAGACAAGACTGGGTTCAACCTCAACAAAACAGTTTTGTCCCAATCCCCAATCACTGTCCCCGGGCACAGAGTGGGTGCCACCTCCTCCGCTTACAGTGTCCGGGTGGAAGATGTCACAGAGACACACAGGTGGCAGGGAAAGGTCTCCAGTCAATGAACATTTAGGAGCTTAGATTGGGGAAATTTCTATGCAAATTAACAGATGTCATCAATATGTTGGAAAAATGGAGCCAGACTGTTGAAGTGTTTGCAGTGCTGTGTGAAGGAGCAGTGTTCCACCAAATAGATCTTAAGCACCACCCTGGAACCTGTTCCAATCATTCCACTGACTCAACTCAAGGATGCTGAATGGCTGGGAGTGGATGAAATGACAGAAATCACAGTGTCCCTGGTAGCTCACTGCGGAACACCGCCATACAGAACAGGACGGTCTCGGGTTCAATCGCCACACGGTGTGTCGCAGCTGGAGCAGAGTTCGGGGCTGGACAATTAGCCACAGCTCTCCAGGCAGAGGAGGCGGGAATGAAACGATCGTGATCCTGCTCCCTGGTGTCATCCGTGGCGCAGTGGGCACCTCTGAGCCAGAAGGTTGTGGGATCAAGCCCCACTTCAGAGACTTAAGCACAAAATCCAGGCGGACACTCCCAGTGCAGTACTGCGGGAGCGCCGCACTGTCGGAGGGGCAGTACTGAGGGAGCGCCACACTGTCAGAGGGGCAGTACTGAGGGAGCGCTGCACTGTCGGAGGGGCAGTACTGAGGGAGCGCCGCACTGTCGGAGGGGCAGTACTGAGGGAGCGCTGCACTGTCGGAGGGGCAATACTGAGGGAGTGCCGCACTGTCGGAGGGGCTGTACTGAGGGTGCGCTGCACTGTCGGAGGGGCAGTACTGAGGGAGCGCCGCACTGTTGGAGGGGCAGTACAGAGGGAGCGCCGCACTGTCGAAGGGGCAGTACTGAGGGAGCGCCGCACTATCGGAGGGGCAGTGCTGAGGGAGCGCTGCACTGTCGGAGGGGCAGTACTGAGGGAGCGCCTCACTGTCGGAGGGGCAGTGCTGAGGGAGCGCTGCACTGTCGGAGGGGCAGTACTGAGGGAGCGCCGCACTGTCGGAGGGGCAGTACTGAGGGAGCGCTGCACTGTCGGAGGGGCAGTACTGAGGGAGCGCTGCACTGTCGGAGGGGCAGTATTGAGGGAGCGCCGCACTGTCAGAGGGGCAGTACTGAGGGAGCGCCGCACTGTCGGAGGGGCAGTAATGAGGGAGCGCCGCAGTGTCAGAGGGGCAGTACTGAGGGAGCGCCGCACTGTCGGAGGGGCAGTGCTGAGGGAGCGCCGCACTGTCGGAGGGGCAGTACTGAGGGAGTGCTGCACTGTCGGAGGGGCAGTACTGAGGGAGCGCCGCACTGTCGGAGGGGCAGTACTGAGGGAGCGCCGCACTGTCGGAGGGGCAGTGCTGAGGGAGCGCCGCACTGTCGGAGGGGCAGTACTGAGGGAGTGCTGCACTGTCGGAGGGGCAGTACTGAGGGAGCGCCGCACTGACTGAGGGAGCGCCGCACTGTCGGAGGGGCAGTACTGAGGGAGTACTGAGGGAGCGCTGCACTGTTGGAGGGGCAGTACTGAGGGAGTGCCGCACTGTCGGAGGCGCAGTACTGAGGGAGCGCTGCACTGTCGGAGGTGCCATCTTTCAGATGAAATGTTAGACCGAGGCACCGTCTGCTCACACAGGTGGATGTAAAAGATCCCACGGCACTATTCAATGAAGAGCAGGGGAGTTCTGGCCAATATTTATCACTCAATCAACAGATTATCGGGTCATCAGTGGATACGGTAGCATAGTGCTTATGTTACTGGGCTAGTAATCCAGAGACCTGGATTAATGATCCTGAGACGTGAGTTCAAATCCCACCACAGGCAGTGGAGGAATTTTAATTCAGTTAATTAACTAAATCTGGAATAAAAAGCTAGTATCAATAATGGTGACCATGAAACTATCGGATTGTTGTAAAAACCCTGCTGGTTCACTAATGTCCTTCAGGGAAGGAAATCTGCCGCCTTTACCCTGGTCTGGCCGATATGTGACTCCAGACCCACAGCAATGTGGTTGACTCTTAACTGCCCCTCTGCGGTTGAAGAGGCCGGCTCACCACCACCTTCTCAAGGGCACTTGGGGATGGGCAATAAATGCCAGCCTTGCCAGCGACGCCCACATCCCATGAGCGAATATAAAAAAAAAAATTACATTGCTGTTTGTGGGAGCTTACTGTGCGCTAATTGGCTGCCGCGTTTGCTACTGCTCAGTTCCACAGTGGGACGTACCATACGCTCAAGTTTATCTTGTTGTTCAACCTGGTGGTTTTCAGAAAGGTAGCCCTAAACATCGCACTTTAATTGAAACAGAATCCATCGTCACATGCACGGGGTTGGGCTCTAGTCCCTTGTGGGCCAGTAGTTGCATGGTGATGAGGCTAATGCGCACGTGGAACTCTGACCAGAGCAGTATGCTGAGTCAGTAGTCCCACTTCATTAGTTCTGCTCCTATAACCCTATCCAATTGCATTTGTTAAACCTCAAGGAGATGAGCCCAACTGGTGGGAAACAGCAGAAATAAAGCCCGGAACCTGCTGATAGTCATTACCACATTAGAAGAATGTGGCATAAATAGACATCCAGTTAATCACCAACGGAGCAACCCAGAGGGATTCTAGTCGCACTGCTGGAACACCACTGACACATTAAGAGTTACTCGCACTGAATTAGATGTTAAGGGTTCCTGTGGACATATTCCCGAGGACTGATGTCAGTGGTTATTAATTCAACAACAACTTGTATTTATATATCGCCTTTAATGCAGTAAAACGTCCCAAGGCGCTTCACAGGAGCGTTACAAAACAAAATTTGACACCGAGCCACATAAGGAGATATTAGGGCAGGTGACCAAAAGCTTGGTCAAAGAGGAGGTTTTAAGGAGCATCTTAAAGGAGGAGAGAGAGGCGGAGAGGTTTAGGGAGGGAGTTCCAGAGCTTGGGGCCCAGGCAACAGAAGGCACGGCCGCCAATGGTGGGGTGATGGAAATCGGGGGATGCTCAAGAGACCAGAATTGGAGGAGCGCAGAGATCTGGGAGGGTTGTGGGGTGGAGGAGGTTACAGAGATAGGGAGGGGCGAGGGCCATGGAGGGATTTGAACACAAGGACAATTCAGGACAAGAAGTGTGAAGATGCTTATTGTTGACACAAGAATTTTATAAGGGTTAATCAAATGTAAATGAAAGTTCCCCCAAGGTGTGGAAAACATCACACCAATTTCCAGAGTTAATGAGTATTTACCTCTTGTTACTGTTTGAAGTGGCCCCACTGATAGTTTCTTCTCTGTCTGAATTCTGACTGAACTGACATTGTTTCCCCCCAACATCAGACACCCGATTTCATTAATCTGCTTCCGTATAATGAGATAAAACAATTCCAATAATTAAAACAAAGGAAAGATAACCAATATATCTCCCTTTATCACTTATACACACCTACCTCGCCATCGAAATTGATTTTTACTAATCTTTCTACCTAATTACCAGTGTCTACCTCTTGTGTTAGTCTCATTATTACAGGCCTCTCACTATCGAAGCAGTTTCCTGGTTACAGTGAAAACCCAATAAAACATTCATAGCCTGAGAAAGAAGATAAAACATAGAATGAAATGTAAAAGCCCACGTGACCTATTAGCAGCTTGGATTTCTATGGCACTTGTTGAAAATATCAGAATATCTTTCCGCACTTTACAGACTGTTGGGCAGTGAGTGGTCACGTAGCAGGGGTACCGAGAACGTTCCTCAGACCAGGTTCAATCTGCCCAATACTGGACCCCGCACAATACATTTCATCTCCTGAGTTTTTCCCCTAAATTAAGTAAATCTCCAGGATACCTATCTCAGCTCGGACTGTATATTGTCATTTGACACATTGTCTTCCTCCAGGACTTCCTTCCAAGGTCTCATCAGTTCAGGAACCGTCATCAGTATCAACCAGCTCACCCTTATAAGCCTCAATCTTATTGTTCAGGATTTATTCAGCGATATTTTACAAAGTGCTGGTTCATTAAATCTTGCAGAGCAGAAGGAGGCCATGTGCCTGTGCCGGCTCTTTGAAAGAGCAGTCAGGCTCAGTCCCACACCCCAGCTTTCTGTCCGTACCTCTGTAAGTTCCTCACCCTCAACATAAGAACATAAGAAATAAGATCAGGAGTAGGACATACGACCCCTGGAGCCTGCTCCACCATTCAATAAGATAAGTGTCAGCTGTGGCTCAGTGGGTAGCACCCTCGCCTCTGAGTCAGAAGGTCGTGGGTTCAAGTCCTGCTCCAGGGACTTGAGCACAAAATCTAGGCTGACACTCCCAGTGCAGTGCTGAGGGAGTGCCGCACTGTCGGAGGTGCTGTCTTTCAGATGTTAAACCGAGGCCCCGTCTGCTCTCTCAGGTGGGCGTAAAAGATCCCATGACACTATTTCGAAGAAGAGCAGGGGGGAGTTCTCCCCGGCGTCCTGGGGCCAATATTTATCCCTGAACCAACATCACTAAAAACAGATGATCTGGTCATTATCACATTGCTGTTTGTGGGAGCTTGCTGTGTGCAAATTGGCTGCCGCGTTTCCTACATTACAACAGTGACTACACTTCAAAAAGTACTTCATTGGCTGTAAAGCGCTTTGAGACGTCCGGTGGTCGTGAAAGGCGCTGTAGAAAGGCAAGTCTTTCTTTCTATGGCTGATCAAGAACCTGTCCAACTCCCTTTGAAAATTATTGATGGAATCAGCTTCCACCACCTTTTCAGGTCGAGCGTTCCAGATCCCCACAACTCTCTGAGTGAAAAATGTTCTCCTCATCTCCCCTCTAGATCTTCTGCCACTGATTTTGAATCTATGACCTCTGGTTATTGACCCACTCGCCAGAGGGAATCGTTTTTCTCGATCAAAACCTCTCATCATCCTGTAAACCTCTATTAGGTCACCTCTTAACCTTCTCTGTTTCCAGGAGAACAGTCCGAACTTTTCCAACCTCTCCTCATAACTGAAGTCCCTCATCCCTGGTAACATCCTGGTAAACCTCCTCTGTCCCCTTTCTAAGGCCTTGACATCTTTCCTGAAGTGTGGTGTCCAGAATAGTCCACAATACTCCAGCTGAGGCCTAACCAGTGATTTTTAAAGTTCCAGCATGATCTTTGCTTTTATATTCTATTCCTCTATTTATAAACCCAAGTAACCCATTTGCTTTTTTAGCCACCTTATCAACTTGCCCTGCCACCTTTAAGGATTTGTGTATATGGACACCAAGGTCTCTCTGCTCATCTACACTTTTCAAAATCATGCCATTTATAGTGAACTGTCTTTCCATATTAGTCCTCCCAAAGTGCATCACTTGACACTCTCCACATTGAACTCCATCTGCCCTGCTTCTGCCCATTTCACCACCCTGTCTCTGTCATCCTGAAGCCTGTAACTATCCTCATCACCATCTACTATGTTGCCAAGTTTCGGATCGTCTGCAAACTTTACAATGCAGCTCCCTGCCCCCGAGTCTAGGTCGTTTATAAAAATTGAAGAGTGTAATGGACCCAAAACCGACCCTTGGGGATCCCCACTGCAAACCAGCACCCAGTCTGAAAAACACCCATCCACCACCACCCGCTGCTTCCTGCCACTGAGCTAATTCTGTACTATTAAACCTTTAAACTGAGAGTTTATTTTCCACAGAGCCACGACTCTAAATGCAGCCACACAGTCCAGTACCACTGCAGTTTGAAAAATGTAGTAACCTCACAGCGCACTTTCAATCTTCCCTTCTTACACATCCACTAACTTACCACTCAATTTGACAACCTTTGATTTTCTTAGAACATATTATTTCGACCTGTCATACAATGCATATCATTCATACTTCACTGCCCAACATACATTACAGAGAAGGCATTTATATGACTGCTATTGTACAAGGAGCTGTAAGCATTAGAGTGAGGGTCAGTGAGAGGAATTATGGACTTCTCAACAGTTGAATTGAAGATCAAGATTTGATTACAACACAAGACCTGCAATCAAATGTTAACCTCGGTGTACGAGGGGGAGAAAATCCATATCACTGGGTGGGCAGCAAATGATCTCAGTGGGCATAGTGATTATGGTGCTGGACTAGCACCCCGGGGTCAGGCGTTGAAATCCCACCATGGCAATGTGTCAAACCGAACTCAGTAAATCTGATGGCACTAGAAACCAGAGAGCTGCCGAATTGTTGTAAAAACCCAACTGGTTCACTAATGTCCTTCAGGGAAGGGAACCTGCCACCCTAACCCGGTCTGGCCTACACGTGACTAGTGCACACTATGTCGTTGACTCTTTGTGCCCTCTGAAGTGGACCAGCAAGCCTCCCAGTCGTAAAAAAACAATCCCTATCAGGGATGGTCAATAAATGTGGCCTTGCCAGTGTCACCCACATCCTCAGCACACTGGATGCCAATCATCTATCCAGTTGTAGTCAGAGAATCAGCCTGCAACGGCTTCTCTTCCCACTCCCTGCACCAATACCTCTGGTGTCCCCCAAGGGTCTATCCTTGGCTCCCACCTATTTCTCATCTACATGCTGGCCCTTGGCGACATCATCCGAAAACACAATGTCAGGTTCCACATGTACGCTGACGGCACCCACCTCACCACCACCTCTCTCGACCCCTCCACTGCCTCTGATTTGTCACACTTCTTGTCCAACATCCAGTTCTGGATGAGCAAAAATTTCCTCCAACTAAATATTGGGAAGACCAAAGCCATTGTCTTCAGTCCCCGCCACAAACTCCGTTCCCGAGTCACCGACTCCATCCTCTCCCTGGCAGCTGTCTGAGGCTGAACCAGACTGTTCGCAACCTTGGTGTTGTATTTGACCCTGAGCTGAGCTTCTGACCACATATCCGCTCCATCACTAAGACCGCCTACTTCCACCTCCGTAACATCGCCCGACTCCACCCTTGCTTCAGCTCATCTGCTGCTGAAACCCTCATTTGTGCCTTTGTTACCTCTAGACTTGACTATTCCAACGCTCTCCTGGCTGGCCTCCCACATTCCACCCTATGTAAACTTGAGCTCATCCAAAACTCTGTTACCCGTATCCTAACTCGCACCAAGTCCCGTTCACCCATCACCCCTGTGCTCGCTGACCTACATTGACTCCAGGTCCTGCTATACCTCAAGTTTAAAATTCTCATCCTTGTTTTCAAATCCCATCATGACCTCGCCCCTCTCTATCTCCTCCAGCCCTACAATCTTCCGAGATCTCTGCTCTCCTCCAATTCTGGCCTCTTGCGCATCCCTGATTTTCATCGCTCCACCATTGGCGGCCGTGCCTTCAGCTGCCTAGGCCATATGCTCTGGAATTCCCTCCCTAAACCTCTCCACCTCGCTCTCCTCCTTTAAGATACTCCTTAAAACCTACCTCTTTGACCAAGCTTTTGGTCATCTGTCCTAATATCTCCTTATGTGGCTCGGTGTCAAATTTTGTTTGATAATCGCTCCTGTGAAGCGCCCTGGGACGTTTTACTATGTTAAAGGCGCTGTATAAATACAAGATAGTTTTATATTGAGAAGTTCCAGAGTGGAGACAACGTTTAAGCGTCCTGATATGAAGCATGGTCTTTGGAGAAAGTACGTGAGGGAACCGCACACCAGTGTATAAATTGGAGAAACTCCCCGTCATTCCAACAAAGAGTTAATAACTTCAGCAGCGAAGGAGAGGGGAAAGAATTAGCACAGTGAAAAAGGGAGATAGAAAAAAATCCAATTAAAATCTCAGGAAGACTTAAGGCAGTGAGTCAAGATGTCCTGACAGAATTTCCACACAGAAGCACAGATCGGAATATGGTAGAAAATCAGCTCATCATTTCTAATCCTCAGAGCGGCTACAACATTGCATTAAATACAGAATAATGCCACTAACAACTGCTTTAAAGGGACTTGCACTTCCAGAGCAGACTAAGAATAGAAATACATTTCTCCATAATTCTATTAAGCTCTAATGGTTGGTGGTGGTGCCAAACTCATATTGCAATCTGCTTTGGACTGTAAAACGGTATTGATTTTTGATCAGAGTAAATCAATAACTCTGAAATGTTTGCCTGAAGTAATGATGTCATGCTGGAGGACTGTGTTTACTTGAATTGTACGGCTTTGCTTTGATGCAGATATAAAAATAACACCAGCTGTAAACATTAATCTACACATATAAATCCACTCCCCACTCACTTCCATCAAACCATTCCCATTCACTCCCTTTGGATACAGCGCCAATGGATTAAACCGTTTCCCATTCACTCCCATTATACAAATCCCAATGGATCAGAACCCTTCCCATTCACTCCCATTATAAAGAATCCCAATGGATCAAATCCCTTCCCATTCACTCCTATTGAATAGAATCCCAATGGACCAAACCCCTTCCCATTCACTCCCATTATAAAGAATCCCAATGGATCAAATCCCTTCCCATTCACTCCTATTGAATAGAATCCCAATGGACCAAACCCCTTCCCATTCACTCCCATTATAAAGAATCCCAATGGATCAAATCCCTTCCCATTCACTCCTATTGAATAGAATCCCAATGGACCAAACCCCTTCCCATTCACTCCCATTGTATAGAATCCCAATGGACCAAATCCCTTCCCATTCACTCCCATTATAAAGAATCCCAATGGACCAAATCCCTTCCCATTCACTCCCATTGTATAGAATCCCAATGGATCAAACCCCTTCCCATTCACTCCCATTGTATAGAATCCCAATGGACCAAATCCCTTCCCATTCACTCCCATTATAAAGAATCCCAATGGATCAAAGCCCTTCCCATTCACTCCCATTGTATAGAATCCCAATGGACCAAACCCCTTCCCATTCAGTCCCATTGTACAGAATCCCAATGGACCAAATCCCTTCCCATTCACTCCCATTATAAAGAATCCCAATGAACCAAACCCCTTCCCATTCACTTCCATTGTACACAATCCCAATGGATCAAACCCCTTCCCATTCACTCCCATTGTACAGAATCCCAATGGATCAAACCCCTTCCCATTCACTCCCATTGTATAGAATCCCAATGGATCAAACCCCTTCCCATTCACTCCCATTGTACAGAATCCCAATGGATCAAACCCCTTCCCATTCACTCCCATTGTATAGAATCCCAATGGATCAAACCCCTTCCCATTCACTCCCATTGTACAGAATCCCAATGGACCAAACCCCTTCCCATTCACTCCCATTGTATAGAATCCCAATGGATCAAACCCCTTCCCATTCACTCCCATTGTACAGAATCCCAATGGATCAAACCCCTTCCCATTCACTCCCATTGTACACAATCCCAATGGACCAAACCCCTTCCCATTCACTCCCATTGTATAGAATCCCAATGGATCAAACCCCTTCCCATTCACTCCCATTGTACAGAATCCCAATGGATCAAACCCCTTCCCATTCACTCCCATTGTACACAATCCCAATGGACCAAACCCCTTCCCATTCACTCCCATTGTATAGAATCCCAATGGATCAAACCCCTTCCCATTCACTCCCATTGTACAGAATCCCAATGGATCAAACCCCTTCCCATTCACTCCCATTGTACAGAATCCCAATGGATCAAACTCTTTCTCATTTAATCTGATTTTATTGAATACATTTCCCTTCCCATTCATTCCCATTATACAGAATTCCAAGAAACAACCCAATTCATGTGCATTGTGTCCAATATATGAGCTAATATTTGATCTGAAGCAGGAATTCCTGAATTGTGCTGATTTTGCTGAATTGAGCTGGGATTAACAGTTAGCCTCAGCACCTCTGGTTGGAGAGGGGCAATCAACCTTGGTTTCTTATCCTCATCAGAAGCGGACTGGGTATCGGGGAAATTTCCCAAGCTCCCCGGTGAATCGTGATTCTGTTTAAAAAATTTCCTCAAAATATATAAATGCAAGATATTCACCTCTGAATCTGGAACATTCTAAGCCGCGTCTAGTGATGTCTTGGGACTCACAGAATCATAGAGATTTACGGCACAGAAGGAGGCCATTCGGCCCATCGTGTCTGTGCCGGTCGAAAAAGAGCTCTCCAGCCTAATCCCACTTTCGGTCCGGAGCCTTGTGGGTTACGGCACTTCAAGTGCACATCCAAGTACTTTTTAAATGCAATGAGGGTCTCTGCCTCTACCACCCTTTCAGGCAGTGAGTTCCAGACCCCCACCACCCTCTGGGTGAAAAAAGTTCTCAACTCCCCTCTAATCCTTCTACCAATTACTTTAAATCTATGCCCCCTGGTTATTGACCTCTCTGCTAAGGGAAATAGGTCCTTCCTATCTATTCCATCTAGGCCCCTCATTATTTTATACACCTCAATCAAGTCTCCCCTCAGTTCCAAAGAAAACAGACCCAGCCTGTCCAATCTTACCTCATAGCTAAAATTCTCCAGTCTTGGCAACATCCTCGTAAATCTCCTCTGCACCCTCTCGAGTGCAATCACATCTTTCCTGTAATGTGGTGACCAGAACTGCACACAGTGCTCTAGCTGAGGCCTAACTATTGTTTTATACAGTTGAAGCATAACCTCCCTGCTCTTGTATTCTATGCCTCGGCTAATAAAGGCAAGGATCCAGTATGCCTTCCCTGATCTAGCCGGCTGTTTTCAGTGTCTGTCTGTACTTTGGTTGAAACAATAAAAGTAGACTGCACCTGTTAAAGGAAAAGATGATGCTTTCTCGAGAGAAAAGCTCATCAGCAGATTAACAGGGAGCGAGGGCAAGTGAAAGTTCCACAGGGCACAGAGATGTTACTGAGAGTAGGGAATAGGAAAATGAATTTCAGTTAATTGAGGTCCACACTTACATCTTGCAGCGAAGTCTGACCATGTTTTGTGTTGGTTTATTGCTAGCCTCAGTAAAGCTCCCTACGCCAAATTCGTTTCTTTAATAAGGAAGAAAATTTATGCCTACTGGTCATGACTGCTTAGCAACGATTAATTTTCCCAAAGTGTCATCTGCAGCGATATGTTACCATTTATTGGTCGCGTGAAAGATTTTTTTTACACCAGAAATATGTCGAACTTTTAAAAAGCAGCTTCAATGTCCATTGTTCCTAAATTTAATTTGGTTTCACTTTCCAAAAAAATCGTAATTTGAAAAACAAGCTCAGTTCCCAATTTCCTGCAGTTCGACCAAAGTGTTTTCCTTTATATCAACACATTTTGATGGGTCTGTTCTGGCCCACTCCTGGTTGTACAGCCAGGGGAGTTCGAACTGGCCGCTCTATCTGGTGCTGAGCTATTTTTACCGTGGCCCTACTATGGTATATATTTTAGGAGTTATGAGAAAAATAAATCACAGATGTTGCAGAATGACAGCACCAAGTCTGTAACATAGATCTTTCCACAGTAAATGTTAAGTCTGGCATTACATATTGGACATCAATATCTCAGAGCCATTCCAACAGATATTGTATTGAATTGTGACCTTGATGAATGTCAGCTGTTTGAGAAGTGTTGACGTTAGACTGCGAGTGCTTCCTTTTGGTCTGTTTGTTCCTAGGCCTGGTCCTTATCTGGGAAACAGGAATGTACGGGACTGATAACGAGCCCTCCTCTCCACCAGACCGATCCCAGTGTTTAGGAGATACCTTATCCCACCATACCTGCCTAACCCCTCCAGCAAAATCTTCTCCAGATATTGACTAATTCTCCCTTGAATTGTGTACACAATCAGACTTCCCCTCCTTGGACAGCCCATTCCCCATCTTCATCACCCTCTGTGTAAAGTATCTGAACTATCTCCTCACCCCACCCTCCTAAGTTTGACGCTCTGCTCTCTGGTAGATTCTCTGACTAGGTTCAAAGTATTGAGCTTTATTTTTAAGACCTGGAATCCTTCAATAGTCTTTGGTTTTATGAGGTTATTCAAACTCTTACGAGGGGTCAGTGAGTTGAGCCGGTGAGTAGCTGAATCATGTGGTCAGGAGGATCCCAGGTTCGAAAGCTGGCCTCAGCTGGGGGAGCACCAGTGCTTCAGTTAGCCTCAGTGACGGAGGAGACAAAACACACAGCCAAGGCTTCCACTCCTGAGTGTAGGGCTATGGCAAAAGAGCAGGGGAGCGGGGCGAATTGGAGAGCACTTTCACAGGCACGATGGGCCGAATGGCCTCCTTCTGTGCTGTGTGTAACCATGCACTGAGCTCTGCCGGACGTACATCACTGTGGGTGTCAGCTGAGGACAGGTTAAGGCTTGGTTGTGATGGTCCCTGTAGTTGAATAGCCTCACAACATCACAGGACAATAATACAACAACAACAACTTGTATTTATCTAGCACCTTTAACGTAGTAAAACGTCCCAAGGCGCTTCACAGGAGCATTGAAAGACAAAAATATGACACCGAGCCACATAAGGAGAAATTAGGGCAGGTGACCAAAAGCTTGGTCAAAGAGGTTGGTTTTAATGAGCGTCTTAAAGGAGGAAAGAGAGGTAGCGAGGTGGAGAGGTTTAGGGAGGGAATTCCAGAGCTTAGGGCCTAGGCAACAGAAGGCACAGCCGCCAATGGTGGAGCGATTATAATCAGGGATGAAAGTTCTTTATCTGAATGCACGTAGCATTCGTAACAAAATGGAGAGTTAACGGCACAAATCACTACGTATGGGTATGATCTTGTGGCCATTACAGAAACATGGCTGCAGGGTGACAACGACTGGGAACTAAATATGCCAGGGTATTTAACAATCAGGAAGGACAGGCAGGAAGGAAGGGGAGGTGGGGTGGCTATGTTAATAAAGGAAGGAATCACTGTAATACAGAGAAATGATATTGGGTCAAAGGATCAGGATAATGAAACAGTTTGGGTGGAGATAAGGAATAATAAGGGGAAAAAAACACTAGTGAGAGTAGTATATAGGCCTCCTAATAGTTGCAACTCTGCTGGAAGAAGTATTAATCAGGAAATAGTTGGGGCATGTAATAAGGGAACAGTTATAATTATGGGGGATTTTAACTATCATATTAACTGGACAAATCAAATTGGGCAGGGCAGCCTTGAGGAAGAGTTTATTGAGTGTATTAGGGATGGATTTCTTGAGTAGTATGTAACTGATCCTACAAGGGGGCAAGCAATCTTGGACCTGGTCCTGTGTAATGAGTCAGGATTAATTAATAATGTCCTAGTTAAGGATCCCCTTGGAATGAGTGACCATAACATGGTTGAATTCCATATCCAATTAGAGGGTGAGAAGGTTGGTTCTCAAACAAGCGTACTGAGCTTGAATAAAGGAGACTATGATGGTATGAGGGCGGAATTGATTAAAGTGGACTGGGAAAATAGATTAAAGGGTAAGATGGTACATGAGCAGTGGTGTTCATTTAAGGAGTTATTTTACAACTTTCAAAAGAAATATATTCCACTGAGGAAAAAAGGGTGTAAAAGAAATGACAGCCATCCGTGGCTAAGTAAAGAAATTAAGGATAGTATCCAACTAAAAACAAGGACATATAAGGTAGCCAAACTTAGTGGAGGATAGAAGATTGGGAAGTCTTCAAAAGACAGCAAAAAGTAACTAAAGGATTGATTAAGAAAGGGAAGATAGATTATGAAAATAAATTAGCAAAAAATATAAAAACAGATAGCAAGAGTTTCTATAGTTATATAAAAAGAAAAAGGGTGGCTAAGGCAAATGTAGGTCCCTTAGAGGATGAGACCGGGAAATTAATGGTGGGAAACATGGAGATGGCAAAAATGCTGAACAAATATTTTGTTTCAGTCTTTACGGTAGAGGACACTAAGAATATCCCAACACTGGACAAACAGGGGGCTCTAGGGGGGGAGGAGCTAAATACGATTAAAATCACTAAGGAATTGGTACTCAGTAAAATAATGGGACTCAAGGCGGATAAATCCCCTGGACCTGATGGCTTACATCCTAGGGTCTTGAGGGAAGTGGCAGTAGGGATTGTGGATGCTTTGGTAATAATTTTCCAAAATTCCCTGGACTCAGCAAAGGTCCCGGCAGATTGGAAAACTGCTAATGTAACACCCTTATTTAAAAAGGGTAGTAGGCAGAAGGCTGGAAATTATAGACCAGTTAGCCTAACATCTGTGGTGGGTAAAATTTTGGAGTCTATTATTAAGGAGACAGTAACGGAACATTTAGATAAACATAATTTAATAGGACAAAGTCAGCATGGCTTTATGAAGGGGAAGTCATGTCTGACAAATTTGCTTGAGTTCTTTGAGGACATAACATACAGGGTGGATAAAGGGGAACCGGTGGATGTAGTGTACATAAGAACATAAGAACATAAGAAATAGGAGCAGGAGTAGGCCAATCGGCCCCTCGAGCCTGCTCCGCCATTCAATAAGATCATGGCTGATCTGATCCTAACCGCCAATCTACTATCTATCACAGAACCATCTCCTGCATCTAACAGAATTGCACACACGAAATAGGAGCAGAATCAGGCTACACAGTCCCTGGGCCCGCTCCACTACCCACAGGGCCATGACCGATCCGAACCTAGACTCATGTCCAAATTCCTGCCCGCTCCCCGTAACCCTTAATGCCCTTTACTTCTAGGAAACTGTCTATTTCTGTTTTAAATTTAATTAATGTTGTAGCTTCTACAGCTTTTTGTGGCAGCATATTCCATGGACCTACCACCCTCTGAGTGAAGTAGTTCCTCCTCATCTCAGTTTTGAAAGAGCAGCCCCTTATTCTAAGACTATGTCCCCTAGTTCTCGTCTCACCCGTCATCGGGAACATCCTCCCCGCATCCACCCGATCCAACCCCTTCACAATCTTATATGTTTCAATAAGATCGCCTCTCATTCTTCTGAACTCCAATGAGTAGAGTCCCAAACTACCCAACCTCTCCTCATATGACCACCCCCTCATCCCCGGGATTAACCGAGTGAACCTTTTTTGCACTGCCTCGAGAGCAAGGATGTCTTTCCTTAAGTAAGGACACCAAAACTGTATGCAGTATTCCAGGTGCGGTCTCACCAATACCTTGTACAACTGAAGCAATACCTCCCTATTTTTATATTCTATCCCCCTAGCAATGAAAGCCAACATTCCATTTGCCTTCTTAATCACTTGCTGCACCTGCATACTAACCTTTTGAGTTTCGTGCACCAGGACCCCCAGATCCCTTTGCACTTCAGTACTCTCCAGTTTCTTGCCATTAAGATAATAAATTGCTCTAGGATTTTTCCTGCCAAAGTGCATCACCTCACACTTTCCAGTGTTGTATTCCATCTGCCAAATCTCTGCCCACTTACTTAGCCTGTCTATGTCCCCTTGCAGGTTTTTTATGTCCTCCTCACTCACTACTTTCCCTCCCATCTTTGTATCATCTGCAAATTTTGATATGTTACACTTGGTCCCTTCCTCCAAATCGTTAATATAGATTGTAAAGAGTTGGGGACCCAGCACTGACCCCTGTGGAACACCACTAGTTACTGATTGCCAGTCTGAGAATGAACCATTTATCCCAACTCTTTGCTTTCTGTTGGATAGCCAATCCTCTATCCATGCCAGAATATTACCCCCAATCCCGTGATTTTTTACCTTAAGCAATAATCTTTTGTGTGGCACCTTGTCAAATGCCTTTTGGAAGTCTAAATACACTACGTCCACTGGTTCCCCTTTATCCACTCTATATGTTACTTCCTCAAAGAACTCCAGCAAATTTGTCAAACATGACTTCCCCTTCGTAAAACCATGCTGACTTTGTCCTATTAAATTATGATTATCCAAATGTCCTGTTACTGTTTCCTTAATAATGGACTCCAAAATTTTACCTACCACAGATGTTAGGCTAACCGGTCTATAGTTACCAGCCTTCTGTCTACTGCCCTTTTTAAATAAGGGTGTTACATTAGCAGTTTTCCAGTCTGCCGGGACCTTAGCGGAATCCAGGGAGTTTTGAAAAATTATTACCAATGCATCTACAATCCCTACCGCCACTTCCTTCAAGACTCTAGGATGTAAGCCATCAGGTCCAGGTGATTTATCCGCCTTGAGTCCCATTATTTTACCGAGTACCACTTCCTTAGTGATTTTGATCGTGTTTAGCTCCTCTCCCCCTATAGCCCCCTGTTTGTCCAGTGTTGGGATATTCTTAGTGTCCTCTACTGTAAAGACTGATACAAAATATTCATTCAGTGTTTTTGCCATCTCCATATTTCCCACCATTAATTTCCCGGTCTCATCCTCTAAGGGACCAACATTTACTTTAGCCACCCTTTTTCTTTTTATATAACTATAAAAACTCTTACTATCTGTTTTTATATTTTTTGCTAATTTACTTTCATAATCTATCTTCCCTTTCTTAATCAATCTTTTTGTTATTTTTTGCTGCCTTTTAAAGTTTTCCCAATCCTCTGTCCTCCCACTAGATTTCGCTACCTTATATGCCCTTGTTTTTAGTCGAATACTATCCTTAATTTCTTTACTTAGCCACGGATGACTGTCCTTTCTTTTACACCCTTTTCTTTTCAGTGGAATATATATTTTTTGGAAGTTGTAAAATAACTCCTTGAATGTACACCACTGATCATGTGTCGTCTTACCCTTTAATCTATTTTCCCAATCCACTCTACTCAATTCCGCTCGCATACCTTCATAGTCTCCTTTATTCAAGCTTAGCACGCTTGTTTGAGATCCAACCTTCTCACCCTCTAATTGAATATGGAATTGAACCATGTTATGGTCACTCATTCCAAGGGGATCCTTTACTAGGACATTTTTAATTAATCCTGTCTCGTTACACAGGACCAGATCTAAGGTTGCTTGCCCCCTGGTCGGTTCAGTTACATACTGCTCAAGAAACCCATCCCTAATACACTCAATGAACTCATCCTCAAGGCAGCCCTGCCCCATTTGATTTGTCCAATTAATATGATAGTTAAATTCCCCCATAATTATAGATGTTCCCTTATTACATGCCTCAACTATTTCCTGATTGATACTCCGTCCAATAGAGTTGCAACTGTTCGGAGGCCTATAGACTACGCCCACTAATGTTTTTTTCCCCTTATTATTCCTTATCTCCACCCAAACTGTTTCATTATCATGATTTTTTGACCCAATATCATTACTCTGTATTACAGTGATTCCTTCCTTTATTAACATAGCCACCCCACCTCCCCTTCCTTCCTGCCTGTCCTTCCTGATCGTTAAATAACCTGGTATGTTTAATTCCCAGGCATTGTCACCCTGCAGCCATGTTTCTGTAATGGCCACAATATCATAACCATATGTAGTTATTTGTGCCATTAACTCGTCTATTTTGTTACGAATGCTACGTGCATTCAGATAGAGAACTTTCAAATATGCTTTGTGGCACTTAGTTCCTGCTTTTTCACTTTTTACCAGTTTACCTTTTACTCCACACACTCTGTCCCTTCCTGCCACGCTCTGATTTGTGATTCCCCTACTGCTACCTATGTCTATGACCCTCTCTGTTGTCATTTTTATTTTTTGCTCTCTTGAAACCTCCCCCCCACTAATTAGTTTAAAGCCCTCTCCACAGCCCTAGTTATTCGATTCGCCAGGACACTAGTCCCAGCACTGGCCAAGTGAAGTCCGTCCCAACGGAACAGCTCTCTCCTGCCCCAGTACTGGTGCCAGTGTCCCAAGAAGCAAAACCCATTTTTCCCACACCAGTCTTTGAGCCACGCATTCAACTCCCTGATTTTATTTACCCTAGCCAAATTTGCTCGTGGCTCAGGTAGTAATCCAGAGATTATTACCCTCGAGGTTCTGCTTTTTAATTTGGCCCCTAGCTGCTCAAACTCCCTCAGCAGAACCTCTTTCCTTGTCCTATCTATGTCATTGGTACCAACATGGACCACGACAACTGGATCCTCCCCCTCCCACTCCAAGTTTCTCTCCAGCCCAGAGGAGATGTCCTTAACCCTGGCACCGGGCAGGCAACACAGCCTTCGGGACTCTCGCTCTTGGCTGCAAAGAACCCTATCTATCCCCCTAATGATACTATCCCCTACCACTACAACATTTCTTTTTACTCCCCCCACTTGAATGGCCCCCCTTACCACGGTGCTGTGGCCAGGTTGCTCATCCTCCCTGCAGTCCCCGCTCCTATCCACACAGGGAGTAAGAGCCTCGAACCTGTTGGACAAGAGCAAGGGCTGCGGCTCCTCCAACACTACCTCCTGGATCCCTGTACCTGCCTCACTCGTAGTCACACCTTCCTGTCCCTGACCACGGGCTACTTCCGAATTAGTTACTCTAATTGGTGTGACTACCTCCTGAAACACAGAGTCCAGGTAACTCTCCCCCTCCCTGATGTGTCGCAGTGTTTGAAGCTCGGACTCCAGCTCATCAACACGGAGCCGGAGTTCCTCGAGCAGCCAACACTTACTGCAAATGTGTTCACCGTGAACATCAATGGTGTCCACCAGCTCCCACATATTGCAGCAGTAACACATCACCTGCTCTCCCATTCTATGTAATTAATTAAAAATGTATTATTTACCCTTCAGTTAATTTATGCCAGCAGTCTCTGCTACACCACAGATACCCGAGAAACAATAAAATTGAAGTTTTGTATTAAAAAAAAGAGAAATACTCACCAACCAATCACTTACCTGCTTTCTGGTGACGTCACACTTCGATTATTTTTTACCTCTCTCCTGCTCTCGGCTTGGTGAAAGCCTACCTGGTCGCTGCCGCCTTTTACCGCCGCCGCCTCGCCGCTGTTGCTCCACCCAGGTCCGCCGCCTCTGTGGGCCTACCTGGTCGCTGCCGCCTTTTACCGCCGCCGCCTCGCCGCTGTTGCTCCACCCAGGTCCGCCGCCTCTGTGGGCCTACCTGGTCGCTGCCGCCTTTTACCGCCGCCGCCTCGCCGCTGTTGCTCCACCCAGGTCCGCCGCCTCTGTGGGCCTATCTGGTCGCTGCCGCCTTTTACCGCCGCCGCCTCGCCGCTGTTGCTCCACCCAGGTCCGCCGCCTCTGTGTATTTAGACTTCCAGAAGGCATTCGACAAGGTGCCACATCAAAGATTATTGCTCAAGATAAAAAATCACTGGATTGGGGGTAATATTCTGGCATGGGTGGAGGATTGGTTATCTAACAGGAAGCAGAGAGTTGGGATAAATGGTTCATTCTCGGACTGGCAACCAGTAGCCAGTGGTGTTCCGCTGGGTCCCCAACTCTTTACAATCTATATTAACGATTTGGAGGAGGGGACCGAGTGTAACATATCAAAGTTTGCAGATGATACAAAGATGGGAGGGAAAGTAGAAAGTGAGGAGGACATAAAAAACCTACAAGGGGATATAGACAGGCTGGGTGAGTGGGTGGAGATTTGGCAGATGCAATACAATATTGGAAAATGTGAGGTTATGCACTTTGGCAGGAAAAATCAGAGAGCAAGTTATTATCTTAATGGCGAGAAACTGGAAAGTACTGCAGTACAAAGGGATCTGGGGGTCCTAGTGCAAGAAAATCAAAAAGTTAGTATGTAGGTGCAGCAGGTGATCAAGAAGGCCAATGGAATGTTGGCTTTTATTGCTAGGGGGATAGATTATAAAATCAGGGAGGTATTGCTGCAGTTATATAAGGTATTGGTGAGACCGCACCTGGAATACTGCATACAGTTTTGGTGTCCATACTTAAGAAAAGACATACTTGCTCTCGAGGCAGTACAAAGAAGGTTCACTCGGTTAATCCCAGGGATGAGGGGGTGGACATATGAGGAGAGGTTGAGTAGATTGGGACTCTACTCATTGGAGTTCAGAAGAATGAGAGGCGATCTTATTGAAACATATAGGATTGTGAAGGGGCTTGATCGGGTGGATGCGGTAAGGATGTTCCCAAGGATGGGTGAAACTAGAACTAGGGGGCATAATCTTAGAATAAGGGGCTGCTCTTTCAAAACTGAGATGAGGAGAAACTTCTTCACTCAGAGGGTAGTAGGTCTGTGGAATTTGCTGCCCCAGGAAGCTGTGGAAGCTACATCATTAAATAAATTTAAAACAGAAATAGATAGTTTCCTAGAGGTAAAGGGAATTAGGGGTTACGGGGAGCGGGCAGGAAATTGGACATGAGGCTGAGTTCGGATCGGTCAGGGCCCTGTGGGTGGCGGAGCGGGCCCAGGGGCTGAGTGGCCGGGTTCTGCTCCTACTTCTTGTGTTCTTTCGATTTGAGGTTAGGATCAGATCAGCCATGATCTTATTGAATGGCGGAGCAGGCTCGAGGGGCCGATTGGCCTACTCCTGCTCCTATTTCTTATGTTCTTATGTTCTTATGCTCAAGAGGGCAATTAGAGGAGCGCAGATATCTCGGGGTGGTGGGGCGGTGGAGGAGATTACAGAGATAGGGAGGGGTGAGGCCATGGAAGGATAAAAATTTTGAAATCGAGGTGTTGCTTAACCGGGAGCCAGTGTAGGTCAGCAAGCACAGGGGTGATGGGTGAACGGGACTTGGTGCGAGTTAGGACACAGGCAGCTGAGTTTTGGATGACCTCAAGTTTACGTAGGGTGGAATGTGGGAGGCTGGCCAGGAGTGCATTGGAATAGTCAAGTCTAGAGGTACAAAGGTATGGATGAGGGTTTCAGCAGCGGATGAGCTGAGGCAAGGGCGGAGATGGGCGATGTCACGGAGGTGGATATAGGCGGTCTTTGTTATGCTGCGGATATGCGGTCGGAAACTCATTTCACGGTCAAATATGACACCAAGGTTGCGAACAGTGTGGGTCAGCCTCAGACAGATGTTAGGGAGAGGGATGGAGTCAGTGGCTGGGGAACGGAGTTTGTGGCGGGGACCGAAAACAATGGCTTCGGTCTTCCCAATATTTAATTGGAGAACGTTTTTGCTCATCCAGAACTGGATGTCGGACAAGCAGTCTGACAATTTAGAGACCGTGGAGGGGTCGAGAGAAGTGGTGGTGAGGTAGAGCTGGGTGTCGTCAGCGTACAGGTGGAAACTAATAGCCAATCGCATGAAATACTGGAGGACAATCAGCACCTGTGAACCGAAACCAAGCAAGAAGTCAACACTTGCAGCGGGGCGGGCAGGGAGATTATTCATTTAAATTACAAGCAGGAAATGTTGGAATTGCACAGCTGGTCAGTCAGTGTCTGAAAGGTTAAATGTCTGAAATGGAAACCTCTGTCAGAATCAGCGTTGGGTGGGAAGAAAGTCTCGTTGTGAGACTGACCGAAGATCAGCCCTGCTCCCACTACAAACCCTGAAAGTGATTTTACAAGAGGAGATGCTAATGCCTTTAACAGCCTGTCAATTGATTTTTAAAGGCAGGGAGCGGGTGTCAAGGCCGCTACACAGGCCATTTATTTAAATTATTTACCAATCATCCCTTGCATCATTAGGAAGCTTTTCTAAGTGGAGTCTGGCGGTTTCTTGCTCTCCTGCTGGTGGGAGCAGACTAACCAGCAACAACCTGCATTTCTAGAGCACCTTCAACCTTGTAAAGCCTCCCAAGTGGCTCCTGCTCAGGTACATCTCCTCAGTGGCCAAGTGCTCTGCAGTACTTCATAGGATTACACAGGATATACGGCACAGAAACAGGCCATTCGGCCCAACCAGTCCATGTCGGCGTTTATGCTCCACTCGAGTCTCCTCCCGTCTTTCCTCATCTAAATCTATCAGCATAACCCTCTATTCCCTTCTCCCTCATATGCTTGTCTAGCCTCCCCTTAAATGCATCCATACTATTCACCTCAACCACTCCCAGTGGTAGCGAGTTCCACATTCTCACCACTCCCTGGGTAAAGAAGTTTCTCCTGAATTCCCTATTGGATTTCTTGGTGACTATCTTATATTGATGACCTCTAGTTTTGCTCTTCCCCACAAGTGGAAACATTCTCTCTGTATCCACTCTATCAAAACCTTTCATAATTTTATAGACCCCTATTAGGTCACCCCTCAGCCTTCTTTTTTCAAGTGAAGAGAGACCCAGCCTGTTCATCCTTTCCTGATAGGTTTACCTCGCATTTCTGGTATCATCCTTGTAAATCTTCTCTGCACCCTCTCCAGTGCCGCTATATCCTTTTTATAATATGGCGACCAGAACTGTACACAGTACTCCAAGTGTGGTCTAACCAAGGTTCGATACAGGTTTAGAATAACTTCCCTACTTTTCAATTCTATCCCTCTAGAAATAAACCCTAGTGCCTGGTTTGCTTTTTTCATGGCCTTGCTAACATGTGTCGCAACTTTTAGTGATTTGTGTATTTGTACTCCGAGATCCCTTTGTTCCTCTACCCCACCTAGACTCGCACCCTCCAAGTGATAAGTGACCTCCCTATTCTTCCTACCAAAATGTAATACCTCACATTTGTCTGTGTTGAACTTAATTTCCCAATTATTTGCCCATTCTGCAAGTTTATTAATGTCTTCCTGTAATTTGTTGCAGTCCTCCTCAGTATTGACTATCCCCCCACAATTTGGTGTTATCCGCAAATTTAGAAATTGTGTTTTTGATTCCAAAGTCTAAATCGTTAATGTAAATTGTGAACAACAGTGGTCCCAGCACTGATCCTTGTGGAACACCACTACCCACCTTCTGCCACTGTGAATAGCTACCCTTTACTCCCACTCTCTGCTTTCTGTCTTGAAGCCAGCTAGCGATCCATTCTGCTATTTGTCCCCTGACTCTGCATTCTCTGACCTTGTTCATCAGTCTATTATGTGGAACTTTATCGAAGGCCTTTTAAAAATCTTGATAAATTACACCTACTGCATTACCATTGTCTACTCTCTCTGGTACCTCTTCAAAAAATTCAATGAGGTTGGTCAAGCAAGAGTTACCCTTTTGAAATCCATGCTGACTATTCATTATTATACTTTTAGTTTCTAGACGTTCTTCTATTCTCTCCTTTAGTAGGGATTCCATTATATTTCCTACCAGCGATGTTAAGCTGACTGGTCTGTAATTCCCTGGACATGTTCTATCCCCCTTCTTAAATATACTTCACTTCACCTGATGAAGGAGCAGCGCTCCGAAAGCTTGTGATTTCAAATAAAGCTGTTGGACTATAACCTGGTGTTGTGCGACTTCTCACATTCTTAAATATCGGTATTACGTTAGCTATCCGCCAGTGCTCTGGCACTATACCTTTTTCAAATGAATTATTAAATATGCGTAGTAATGCCTCTGCTATCTCTTCCCTAGATTCTTTTAAAATGTGTGGATGCAATCCATCCGGACCAGGGGTTTTATCCTCTTTGAGTTTGATTAGTTTATTTAATATATCCCCTTTTATTTTAAATGCATTCATCTCATCATCCAATGTCATGTCCACCTGAAATAAAAACAGAAAATGCTGGAGATACTCAGCTGGTCAGGCAGCATCTGTGGAGAGAGAAACAGAGTCAATGTTTCAGGTCGGTGACCCTTCGTCAGAACTGGAAAAAAGCAGGAAATGGAACAGATTTTAAAGCAAGTTTAGGGGCTGGGAAAGGGGGGATGAAAGAACAAAAGGGAAGGTCTGTGATAGGATAGAAGGCAGGAGAAGTAAAGAGACATTAAGAGATATTCAAGGCAAAATGAGATGGTAATGGGACAGGTTAAGAAACAAAGGATGGCTCGAGATGAAGTGTGAATTGCGCTGGCAGAATGAAAGACAGCTGCCATGTGGGAGAGAAGAAAAGACACAAACAAAGAGTGTGGATAAAAAATATATATATGATGGGGGCCGAGGTTATGATCTGAAATTGTTGAACTCTATGTTGAGTCCAGAGGGCTGTAAAGTGC
The DNA here is from genome assembly GCA_030390025.1 of Squalus acanthias. NCBI lineage: Eukaryota > Metazoa > Chordata > Chondrichthyes > Squaliformes > Squalidae > Squalus > Squalus acanthias. Next base: position 406,998 of record JASTWF010000052.1, read on the forward strand.
CTAATCGAAAGATGAGGTGCTGTTCCTCGAGCTTACGCTGAGCTTCCATGGAACAATGCAAGAGGCCGAGGACGGTGAGGTCTGAGTGGGAGTGGTGCGGTGAATTAAAGTGACGAAAGTTCTGACGAAAGGTCATCGACCTGAAACGTTAACTCTGTTTCTCTCTTCACAGATGTTGCCTGACCTGCTGAGTATCTCCAGCATTTTCTGTTTTTATTTCAGATTTCCAGCATCTGCAGTATTTTCTTTTTGTATGTCATGTCTACCTGATCTATCTCCCTGGCAAATACTGAAGTGAAATAATGATTTAATATTTCTGCCATGTCCCTATGGTTACCTGTGGTATTGTCCTGTCCATCCCTTCATGGCCCTATTCCCATCCCAACCTTCCTTTTTTTATTGATGTGCCTGTAAAACATTTTATTATTTTGTTTTATGTTCCTTGATAATTTAATTTCATAGTTCCTCTTTGCCTTCCTAATTGTTTTTTTGACTTCTCCCCTAATCCCTTCGTATTCTCTCTTAATATGCACTCCCCTGTTGTCCATGTACTTAATGTATGCCTCTTTCATTACCCTCAATTGTTTCCTTATAGCTTTATTCATTCATGGAGTCTCATTATTGTTTAGTTTGTTCTTTCCTTTTAGCGGAATATATTGTTCCTGCACTCTGTTGAACAGCGTTTTAAATGTTTCCCATTGCTGTTCTACATTGTTGTTTGCCAATATTGTTGCCCATGTTATCTTCCCCAGTCCTACTCTCAGCCCCTCAAAATCAGCTTTTCTCCAATCTATTAACTTGGTTTTTGTCATTCTAATGTCCTCCTCTATTGTCATCTTAAAGCGTATTATATTATGGTCACTATTGCCTATGTGTTCACCTACTTTTACTTCTCTTATCTGCTCTGGCTCATTCCCTGTTACGAGATCTAATATCGAATCCTCCCTTGTTGGGCTTTTTACAAATTGGGTTAGAAAGGAGTCCTGTAGACATTGTAGGAACTCTATTCCCTTATCCCCTTTACCTACCTCTTCTGTCCAATTAATATCAGGGTAGTTGAAATCCCCCATGATTATTATTCTATGTTTTTACTCATTTCTCTAATTTGTCTGTATAGTTCTTCCTCCACCTCCCTTCCACTATTAGGTGGTCTGTAGACTACGCCTATTAATGTGATTGATCCTTTATTATCTTTTATCTCTATCCATATGGATTCTATTTTTGTCTTGCTGATATCTACGTCCCTTTTACTGCCATTATGTTATCCCTAATAAGTACAGCCACTCCACCTCCCCTTTTTCCCTCCCTATCTTTTCTAAATCACAGAATCACAGAATCACAGAATCCCCACAGTGCAGATAGAGGCCATTTCAGCCCATCGAGCCTGCACCGACACATATCCCACCCTATCCCCGTAACCCCACGTATTTAATCCCCCCTAACACTAAGGGTCAATTTATCATAGCCAAATCAACCTAACCCGCACATCTTTGGACTGTTATACCAAGGGGCCATTCTGCATATGTGAGTCTAGGCAGTGAATATTACCAGGCTTTTTCAGCACGGATGGCATCAGATGTGCCTGTCTTCATTCGACACCAGTGGATGGTCACTATCGTCGGATAGTGACTAGGTGTGGAAACCAGAGCTGATATCTCCCTCCCCAACTGTTCAACTGTAGCCCCCTCCTCTCCCACTTCTCTAACAGCAGGGACCAACTCCTGGTCACACGGCTCTGTTCGACATTGGACAGGACACTTACCAAGTATCGTCAAGACCCTCTGGACCCCCTCGGCATCTGATTCCCTCATTCGTTGTATATTATCACAAAAAAATATTGGTTAATGAATGAGTCCCAGTGACATCATCAGGGGATCTGGTTCAAAGGCGATACTGAGTCCAGCGTAGTGAAGTAACTGGATTAACATATGTTTCAACAAACGAATGCATCCGATCAAAGTGATTGCATCTCTACTTTTGATCATCCTGTTTGTGGGATCGTGCTGTACACGAATTGGCTCACGCGGTTCTCTACATTACAACAGTGGCCTGCCCTTCAAAGTACTTCATTGGCTGTGGAGCATTTTGAGACGTGGCGAGGCCTTGATCGAGACTGGATCTGGAGTTTGACCAGGATGCATCATCAGGCCTGATCTGTTTCTACTGCCCAGAACGAAAGAAAGACTTGCATTTCTCCAGCGCCTTTCACCACCTCAGGACGTCCCAAAGCGCTTTACAGCCAATGAAGTACTTTTTGAAGTGTAGTCATTGTTGTAATGTGGGAAACACGGCAGCCAATTTGCGCACAGCAAGCTCCCACAAACAGCAATGTGATAATGACCAGATAATCTGTTTAGTGATGTTGGTTGAGGGATAAATATTGGCCACGACACCGGGGAGAACTCCCCTGCTCTTCTTCGAAATAGTGCCGCGGGATCTGTGCAAACAGCAATGTGATAATGACCAGATCATCTGTTATTTAGTGGTGCTATTTGAGAGAAAAGTATTCGCCAGGACATCAGGGAAATAGTGGCCGTGGGATCTTTCACGTCCACCTGAGAGGGCAGTTGGAGCCTCGGTTTAACGTCTCATCCGAAAGACGGGTGGAAGATCTGGGAACGTATTGTTGGTCAACGGATGAACTGCGCTGAATTTGCTTTGGTAGCATTCACCGACTTCGATGTTCAGACAATGATTCCCTTTCTGTGGTAATGCTGGAGATAGTAAATCTGACACGGACTCTCCACAAAGACGAGGCTGAAACATTCGGCCTTGAGCTCAACTGGCAGAAAACCAAAGTGCAGCACTCTGGAGGCACAAAGCCTCCAGGTCCCACCACTGTGATCTATGAAACTACAGAGATAGTTGACAATTTCAACTACTTTTGGAGCTCGATACAGATCTCAGGTGCCTCTGAAAGAGAGATACCTCATCAAATAGAAATCACCAGAGGAGTTATGTGATATCTTGTTAAGAACGTTTGGAACTCATGAATTCAACTAGCCACCGAGCTCAGATTATACAACTGCCTTGTTATTCTTTGACACATGGAGCAGACTCATGGGCCCCTACAGTTTGCGACTAATCAAGACCGGATGTCTTTGACCGATGGCGCCTCCGATGAATACTAGGGGCTGGACTTTGATACTGGGGCGGGTTGGGGTCGTGTCATCCACCCGACTGCAATTGGATGTGGGAGATTGATGCGATTTTCACCTAATTGGGCAATTGAGTTCCAGCATGTGGGAACCCATGAACCAATTAGTGTTTTCAGTCTGAAAGTCGCCTCTGATGATGTCATCATTGCTGCTGCATTGAAGGTCAGAGACTGCCTGGCCTTTGCTGTGAGAGGACCTGGATGCAAAATGAGCAGCAGCAGTCCTAAGTCTGCTCACAGATATTTTTGCACCACCACTCCCAGATATGTCTCCCATCCACCACCACTCCCAGATATGTCATCCATCCAGCCAGCCAGCCTGCCTGCCTGCCTGCTAGTCAACTATCCAAATGTGCTCCCGCCAGGTTTCACATTCGTGGTTCAGAACAGGCGTGCTTCACGTAGAAAAAGGGTTAAAATCACAAAGGCCTTTCAAAATGGCATTATAGAGGCAATTTAGTGCTTGTTAAGGGCCTTAACAGCCTATCCCGCCTCTTAAAGGCAGGACGGAGTCGGGACCAGCAGACACGATTTAATGAAAATTGCGTGGAGGCAGGATGGAGGCGGACTTGTGCCCGCCCGCCAGTTTTCGCAATTTTAACCCCCCACACGCCTCCAAACCCACCTCCACGGGTCAATGAAAATCTAGCCCTTGGAGTCCGGCGGTACAACTATATCAGGAATGCAGAGATCAGAAGGTGCCTCGCACAACTCGCTGTCTCCAAAGCCATCGGTCTCTGTGGCTGCAACTGTTTGGGCATGTCACCCGGTCAGATGAGATCTTTGATGTGAAGAGAGTTCTACAGACTCCCAATCAAGGCTCGCTCCAGATTGGCAGAGAGCTCGAGGCCGACCAATTACCTCTTGGACTCTCGCAGTCATACAGGACCTGAAGAAGCACAAGGAAGCAAAAGGCTTCAACACCACTAGGGATAGGAGGGAGAGAGTAGTGGCGAATGGATGTTTTTTTTGACTGGAGAGAAATATTCAGTGGAGTCACACAGGGATCGGTATTAGGACCATTGCTTATCTTGTTATATATAAAGGACCTGGCCTTGGGTATAGGGAGAACAATTTAGAAGTTTGCGGACGATATAAAACGTAGTAACATAGTAAATAGTGAACAGGATAGTAGCAGACTTCAGGAGGACAGAGACAGACTGGTGAAATGGGCAGACAAATGGCAGATGCAATTTAATGCAGATAAGTGTGAAGTGATGCTCTTTGGGAGGAACAACATGGCGAGACAGTATAATCTAATTGGTCCTATTTTGAGGGGGTGCAAGAACAGAGGGACCTGAGGGTACACGTTCACAAATCTTTAAAGGTGGCAGGGCAAGTTGATAAGGCGGTTAAGAAAGCGTATGGGATACTTGGCTTTGTAAATAGGAGCATTGAATACAAAATCAAGGAAGTCATGGTAAACCTTTACAAACCACTGGTTAGGCCTCAGCTGGAGTATTGTGTCCAATTCTGGGCACCGCACTTTAGGCAGGATGTGAAGGTCCTGGAGAGAGTGCAGAGGAGGTTTACCAGGATTTTTAAAAATTCGTTCATGGGATGTGGGCATCGCTGGCAAGGCCGGCATTTATTGCCCATCCCTAATTACTCTTGAGAAGGTGGTGGTGAGTCAACCACATTGCTGTGGGTCTGGAGTCACATATAGGCCAGACTGGGTAAGATTTCCTTCCCTAAAGGACATTAGTGAACCAGATGGGTTTTTACGACAAGGCGGATAAATCACCTGGACCTGATGGCTTACATCCTAGAGTCTTGAAGGAAGTGGCGGTAGGGATTGTAGATGCATTGGTAATAATTTTTCAAAACTCCCTGGATTCCGCTAAGGTCCCGGCAGACTGGAAAACTGCTAATGTAACACCCTTATTTAAAAAGGGCAGTAGACAGAAGGCTGGTAACTATAGACCGGTTAGCCTAACATCTGTGGTAGGTAAAATTTTGGAGTCCATTATTAAGGAAACAGTAACAGGACATTTGGATAATCATAATTTAATAGGACAAAGTCAGCATGGTTTTACGAAGGGGAAGTCATGTTTGACAAATTTGCTGGAGTTCGTTGAGGAAGTAACATATAGAGTGGATAAAGGGGAACCAGTGGACGTAGTGTATTTAGACTTCCAAAAGGCATTTGACAAGGAGCCACACAAAAGATTATTGCTTAAGGTAAAAAATCACGGGATTGGGGGTAATATTCTGGCATGGATAGAGGATTGGCTATCTAACAGAAAGCAAAGAGTTGGGATAAATGGTTCATTCTCAGACTGGCAATCAGTAACTAGTGGTGTTCCACAGGGGTCAGTGCTGGGTCCCCAACTCTTTACAATCTATATTAACGATTTGGAGGAAGGGACCAAGTGTAACATATCAAAATTTGCAGATGATACAAAGATGGGAGGGAAAGTAGTGAGTGAGGAGGACATAAAAAATCTGCAAGGGGACATAGACAGGCTAAGTAAGTGGGCAGAGATTTGGCAGATGGAATACAACACTGGAAAGTGTGAGGTGATGCACTTTGGCAGGAAAAATCCTAGAGCAATTTATTATCTTAATGGCAAGAAACTGGAGAGTACTGAAGTGCAAAGGGATCTGGGGGTCCTGGTGCACGAAACTCAAAAGGTTAGTATGCAGGTGCAGCAAGTGATTAAGAAGGCAAATGGAATGTTGGCTTTCATTGCTAGGGGGATAGAATATAAAAATAGGGAGGTATTGCTTCAGTTGTACAAGGTATTGGTGAGACCGCACCTGGAATACTGCATACAGTTTTGGTGTCCTTACTTAAGGAAAGACATCCTTGCTCTCGAGGCAGTGCAAAAAAGGTTCACTCGGTTAATCCCGGGGATGAGGGGGTGGTCATATGAGGAGAGGTTGGGTAGATTGAGACTCTACTCATTGGAGTTCAGAAGAATGAGAGGCGATCTTATTGAAACATATAAGATTGTGAAGGGGTTGGATCGGGTGGATGCGGGGAGGATGTTCCCGATGACGGGTGAGACTAGAACTAGGGGACATAGTCTTAGAATAAGGGGCTGCTCTTTCAAAACTGAGATGAGGAGGAACTACTTCACTCAGAGGGTGGTAGGTCCATGGAATATGCTGCCACAAAAAGCTGTAGAAGCTACATCATTAAATAAATTTAAAACAGAAATAGACAGTTTCCTAGAAGTAAAGGGCATTAAGGGTTACGGGGAGCGGGCAGGAATTTGGACATGAGTCTAGGTTCGGATCGGTCATGGCCCTGTGGGTAGTGGAGCGGGCCCAGGGACCGTGTAGCCTGATTCTGCTCCTATTTCGTGTGTGCAATTATGTTAGATGCAGGAGATGGTTCTGTGATAGATAGTAGATTGGCGGTTAGGATCAGATCAGCCATGATCTTATTGAATGGCGGAGCAGGCTCGAGGGGCCGATTGGCCGACTCCTGCTCCTATTTCTTATGTTCTTATGTTAATCCTATAGTTTCATGGTCTCCATTACTGATACTAACTTTTTATTCCAGATTTATTTAATTAACTGAATTTAAATTCCCCAGCTGCCGTGGTGGGATTTGAACTCATTGGCTGGAATTTTGCCGGCGCTCAGGGGGCGGGTTTGGAGGCGGGACATCCGGCAAAATTGCAAAGATTGACAGCAGGCAGGAAACCCGCTGTCAACCCGCCTCCAATCAATCTTCCCAAGTGTCGGGTCCCCGATTTGCGCAGGGACCCGACACCTAGCGGCGGGAAGAGGATTATAGCCACTTACCTGGCTGTTAAAGGTTGTTAACAGGCTTTTTTGCAATTTTGACACTTCTACTTCAGGCTTCCCGACGTCCGGACACTACGCCAGGTAAGTGTGGCGTGTTGTGAGTCTGCTGTAATGGCCGTGATTTTATCGATCGATGTGGCTTGGGAGCGGGTCAGCTGGTTTCCGGGTTCCAGTCTCGCCCCCAGCTGCATCCAGCCCACGGATGCACCATTGGATCCTTCACACCACTTCTGCAGCTGTCATCAATGCAGAAACATGACAGCTGTCAAACCCTGAGAAATCAGCTGTCAAAGAAAAAATGTGCATGGTCCCTTTAAGAAAACCGGCAATGACGCGTCATCAAATGACATCATCTGACTGGCTTCTTCTTAATTGGCCGGCAAGCCCGCAGGGCGGGGCTTAACAAGGCCAATGGACGTAAAATCAGGTCCGTGGGCCGGATGAAGTTGGGGGCGGGACTGGAACCCGGAAACTAGCTGACCCGCTCCCAAGCCACATCGATCTTTCAAAGAGCCGGCACAGGCACGATGGGCCGAATGGCCTCCCTCTGTGCTGCATGATTGTGTCATTCTACGATTCTAATAGTAGTACTGTTAGTGTCGGGGTTGTGAAAGGTGCTATATAAATTCTTTCTTTCTTCTTTAAGAGTCATTGCAGTCCAAAGGAATCCATTGTGTGTGAAGTGCTATATAAGTGTAAGCGCTAACTAACTTCGCCGGGGCGCTACTTTTAGTGCCCCGGAAAAATAAGCACCCCCGCGTCGGAACTTGAGTGGTTGCGCCCCAAGAGGGAAGCAGGACGCTACTGGAAGCGCCCCGCATTCCTCTTGGGGCGCTGCGAATCAATATCGCGGCGCTGCGGCACATCGCGTCGCGGTATTGCAGGCCTTCCACCCCTTCTTAAAGGGGAGGGGCCTTGCATAGCGCAACCCGGGGCCCAGCTGGGCCCCCTGGGATCGGGCGTGCCGGCAAAAGAGCCCGGCACTCAAGAGAAGTGCCGGGCTCACGGAGCGCAGCCGGCACCCCGCGGGGGAGCGGGTCAGGAGGCCAGGGATGGCAGTGGAGGCCGGTGCTGGCAGGTGGCCAGCAACAAAAATGGCCGTCCGGCACCTCACCTTTAATTTGCGCCGCCCCGGCCGCAGGTAGGCCCCCCTGACCCCGTTGGACATAGCGTCCGGCGGTAAGTCAGGGGGCGCTACCGAAGATCGCGGCCGGGGCGCGAGCGGGGCGCTGCGCACGGCGATGATGTCATCGGCGGTGGCGCAGTGCCGTGGGACGCTAACGGTTACCGCCGCCGCTAACCTCCCGCTGAATTTCGCGGGAGGTGTGGGCGGCGCCGCGCCCAGGCGCTAGTTGCTTTGCGCCCCGCTAGCGCTCTGTTAGGGCGCTAACAGGAGGCACAAAGCAACCCAATTTTTCCCCCTAAGACTTTTGTTTTCCTGAAAGAGTAAGAGCTCTGTCAAACACTTTACATGGAAATAGTGTTCCTTTAAAAAGAAAACTACTGTTTGGAATATGAGTGGTGCAATAGGTCCGATATTGAACTTTCACCTCTGGGACCTGGGTTAAATCCAGTCGGAACTGAAGGGTTGAAAGTTGAGTTTGTCTGTTGAATGTTAGGGCTCCAAGTTCAATGAGTTTGGGCAGTCTGATCCCAGCTCCTAATCAGCATGAGACCACAGTCCTACAATGGCAATCTCGCACAAGTGTGGCTGGTATGAGAAGCGGACAATTTCACACTGGTTGTGTAAGGACAGTGCTCCAAGACTGGGGTTGAGGCATATTGTTGGTGCAGGATAGAATCATAGGGGGAAAAATTGGGTTGCTTTGCGCCTCCCGTTAGCGCCCCCTGGGGGCACCGCTAACGCCTCCCGCGAAATTCAGCGGGAGGTTAGCGGCGGTGGTAGCCGGTAGCGCTCCGCGGCGCTGCGCCTCCGGCGATGACGTCATCGCCATGCGCAGCGTCACGCTCGCGCCCCGGCCGCAAACTTCGGCTGCGCCCCCTGACCTATCGCCGGACGAGATGTCCGACAGGGTCAGGGGGCGTTTGTGGAGTTGCCGCGGCGGTATTTAAAGGGCCAGGTGTCGGGCGGCCATTTTTTTTCCGGGCCGTCTGCCAGCACCTGCCCCCTTTCCCCACTTTCAATCGGGGTGTCGGCCGCGATCGCTCCTCTTGAGTGTCGGGCTGTTTCCCCGGCACCCCGTTCCCCGGTGGTCCAGCAGGGCTCCAGGTGGGCACAGCGCTAGGCCCTTCCCCTTTAATCAGGGGAGGGAGGCCTGTAATACCGCAGTGCTACGTGCCGACCCGTGTGGCGCTGTTGCACGTAGCGCCGCGATATTCAGTGGTAGCGCCCCAGGACGGAGGGGAAGCGCTTCCAGTCGCGGCCCTGCCTCCTGCTTGGGGCGCTACCACTGAATGTACGGTGCAGGGGCGCTAACTTTTTCGGGGTGCTACATTTAGCAACCCGGCGAAGTTCGCGCCAATTTTTCCCCCATAGAATGGTTACAGCACAGAAGGAGGCCATTCGGCCCGTCGAGCCCGTGCCGGCTCTCTGCGAGAGCACTTCAGCTAGTCCCACTCCCCCGCCCTTTCCCCGTAGCCCTGCAAATTTTTTTCCTTCAGATACTTATCCAACTCCCTTTTGAAAGCCGTGATTGAGTCTGCCTCCACCACCCTTTCAGGCAGCGCATTCCCGATCCTAACCACTCGCTGAGTAAAAACGTTTTTCCTCATGTTGCTTTGGTTCTTCTGCCAATCACCTTGAATCTGTGTCCTCTGGTTCTCGACCCTTGTGCTAATGGGAACAGTTTCTCTCTCTCTACTCTGTCCAGACCCCTCATGATTTTGAACACCTCGATCAAATCTCCTCTCCTTCTTCTCTGCTCCAAGGAGATCGACCCCAGCTTCTCCAGTCTATCCACATAACTGAAGTCCCTCATCCCTGGAACCATTCTTGTTAATCTTTTCTGCACCCTCTCTAAGGCCTTCACATCCTTCCTAAAGTGTGGTGCCCAGAATTGGACACAATACTCCAGTTGGGACCAGACCAGTGTTTTATACAGGTGGATAGAGGAAGCTTCATGCTGCATCTAACCTGATTGAGGACTATTTGATGCTGACAATGGATGCCTGAAATGGGCAAATGTTCTATTCCCAGCATGCCACACCAGATCAACATAGAAATTCACAGTAAAATGAAATGGCCGCAGATGATGGCCTTTGATCTGTGACCTCCTCCAGTCCCACAACCATCCGAGATCTCTGCGCTCCTCCAATTCTTGTGCACCCCAATTTCCATCACCCCTCCATGGGCGGCCGTGCCTTCAGCCGCCTGGGCCCTAAGCTCTGGAATTCCCTCCCTAACCCTCTCTGCCTCTCTTTCCTCCTTTAAGACGCTCCTTACAACCTAAAGTTTTTGATCACCTGTCCTAATATCTGCTTATGTGTCTCGGTGTCAAATTTTGTTTGATAACGTTCCTGTGACACGCCTTGCGGACGCTTTGCTACGTTAAAGGCGCTATATAAATGCAAGTTGTTGTTGTTTTACGGGCTTTCTTGATCGTGTTCAGCCAGACCCTTGTTTAGACAGGAGTGTCGGCTCAATATAAAACTGTGACCAAAATAATGTGTGACCTTTTCAGTTGTGTTCTGATACCTCGGCACCCAGCAACTACGAGAATAATCATGTTAATCCTTCAAAACAAGTATGAAACAAACATGACATTGCTTTCAGCCCAGCAAGATATTCAATTGAAAAGGTTAGCAATGTGAAGGAATAAGCCATAAAACCTATTCAGAAAAATACACCATTCTATGAAAGAATTCTGGCCTTATTAAAACATGACAAACTGGGTTGGAAATCTAAAAACCTAGCAATGGAGAAGCTGTATTGTTAACAGCAATCTGGCTATGGGGATGGGATGGTTGTTGACACTGAGTCAATGGCCTTGTTGAAACAGAAGGTTGGAGGCTCCCGATGGTCTGAATCTTTGGAAAGAAGACAATGGTGCATCCTGGTTAAGGTGTTCTAAGTTACACTTCGTAAACAGGCACATAAAAGAAGCAGAAACATATGCCTTCGTAAAAATGACATCAAGTAAAAGAAACACCTGCCGTCATACCGTTTTTGTGTTAAGCTTAAGACACCTACACAGGAGACACGATTCTGTGTTACAACCAGCTGAGGTGACTAAGAATTGCACAGATCACCCTGGTTGAGGTGTTCTAATTTACACTTCGTAAAGAGACACAAACAGAAGGCCTTGGTAGAGATGACATCAAATGAAATGCACCTGCTGTTACACCGTTTTTTATGGTGAGCTTCGAACACCTAGGGTAGAGACACGATTCTTAATGCTATCAGCTGAACTGACTGTAAGAATTGCAGAAGTCAGCAGAAAAATGACTAGAGATAATTAGCTTACATCAGCAGAAAACCTTAAAGGAATACCACTGGAAAAGGGTATAAATATTGAGCTCTCAAATAGGATACTAGATTCGCTGTAAAGGGGCAAAGCGATTCTCAGGCTTCAGAGGTGGCTCTGTAAGTCTGCAACTCTTTGTATCTCGGGGATCAAAGATATCAAAGGTATTTGATTTTGGTGGATATCCTGAATAAACTTTAAAAACTGTAAAACTGTAGCGAAGTTAAGATTTGAGAATAAGGATCTCTGATAAAAGAATTGTAAGCTTTCTCTTTTTGGAACTGTTAATGTTGCGATTAAATCACCAACTGTAAAATACATGTCGGTTTTTAATAAATCTATATATTTTTAGAATTATCTCACATAATACTTCTGTATCAAACTCGCAAACTCAATCTCTGTACACTCTTTGGTGAGGAGTTGCAGAATTCTGGGGGAGTTTTCCGGACCCTCACAATATCCAGAACGTTACAGTCTAGCTAAACTTATTAAAAGTGCTATCTGGAGGACGGTAACATTTTCAGGTTGTTCCTTTCCTTTAGGGAGAGATAGTCCAGACCTTTAGACCCAATTAAGCGTCTTTAGGATTCGGCTACCTCAAACTTTAGTTGAAAGTGAACGTCTGAGAATACGCCTGATCCGGGGTAGCCCTAAAGGGGCTAGGACTAGTAATTATCTCTTCATACAGTCTCTGGATTAATCCAGATATTTACACAATGTCCCGCGATACTATATATTTGAGAACCACTTGGACCCACGCAGTCTGGCAGGACCTAAATAAGTTCACCATAAGGCTTCCAATTTGCACTAGGCACAAGGCAGAGAAGTGTGGTCAGCTGTGGCTCAGTGGGCAGCACTCTCCCCTTGGAGTCAGAAGGTTGTGGGTTCGAGCCCCAGTCCAGAGACTTGAGCACAGAAACTAGGCTGCCACTCCCAGTGCAGTACTGCGGGAGCGCTGCACTGTCAGAGGTGCCGTCTTTTGGATGAGACGTTAAACCGAGGCCCCGTCTGCTCTTCAGGTGGATGTAAAAGATCCCATGGCCACTATTTTGAAGAAGAGCAGGGGAGTTCTCCACAGTGTCCTGGCCAATATTTATCCCTTGCTTTGTGCAAATTGGCTCCCGTGTTTTCTACATTACAGCAGTGATTACACTTCAAAAGTACTTCATTGGCTATAAAGCACTTTCAAACGTCCTGAGGTTGTGAAAGGCGCTATAGAAATGCAAGTTCTTTCTTTTTAATTAGAAACCTCGGGAATGGTGTTGCCCGGTCCGCCATAACGCTGCCCTCATCTCCGGGACTTGGGCACAAACTCAGCCCAGACGGAGACTTGGACGGTTTCCTTTTCTCTTGGCTCGAAGACCTTTAACAGCTTGGGACAATCTCAATCAGTTCCAAATGGGCACACAATACGACACGAATATTGGCAATCGCCCTCAGAGAGGTTACAAGGATAGCCACAGGGCACGGATGGTGAGGCACTGGTGGAGTAGGGAGACTTCTTTTGAAGTTGTGATTAAAGGACAGACCACAACAAACAAATGTTACCAGGCAGCCAACTCCACGCGGTACCTGTGCGGTGAGTGTTAGGTGCTGGCAGTGAAGGGGGTTCCTCAGCGCCATTGGCAGAGGCTGGAGGCACACAGCACGGTGTGTGGGCCCCACAAGGCAAGGAGGGTAAATGCGAAAAGAAAATATTCAAAGACCGCGGGGATTTCGAGGACATCGCCCAATGTCTGGCACTCAATACGTTGAATAATTCAACGCCAGATTGTTTTACACACAGGAGCCATGTGAGCAGAACAGAGCACTACACAGGAGGACACTGCATTATGACTGCATTATACAGAAGAGTTCCGAGGAGTTGGAGCCGCAAACTCGAGGGATCATTTCATTCCATAAAAGAAGGTTACTAAAGCAACCGGGGCATGATTCAAAATGAAAATAATTAATGACGCAACACTTACATTTCTGGAAGCGAGCATCATTTACTGGATGCACAGATGGAAATGGAAAGAAAGAACGAACAAAAGAAAGGAACTTGGATTTATGTAGCGCCTCTCACAGCCTCAGGACGCCCCGAAGCGGTTCACAGCCAATGAAGTACTTTTGAAGTGTAGTCACTGTTGTAATGTAGGAAACGTTAAATATTGTGTTGCCCTCCCTCTAATTCACTGCACCATCACCAGCGGATCCCAATTACTACTGAAAGTGGGGAGAGGCCTGCTTAAACTCCTTTTATAATTGAAGATATATATTCAGCATTTTCAACACGCCAGCAGCACAATTTTAAAATTAGATTCATGGCTTGACAGAATTTTCTAAGTTTGATTTCAGTAATTTGGGTTGGGGAATTATTTTGAGTACAACTCTAAGGGAGCAGCTACCCATTAGAGCAATGGAAGTGGCTTTAAAGAGCGTTCGACTATCTTGCGGCTTCAATCTGGTGTTGGTCGAGGGAAAAATCTCATCTTACAAACCGTCTCCCACCCTGTCACCAAGTAACAATTGATTATAAGTGGATGTCACGGCTCAGTGGGTGAGTGGGATAGGGAGTGGGGGAGGGGGAGGGGGTGGGGGAGGGGGAGGGGGTGGGGGAGGGGAGGG
>JASTWF010000052.1:421144-472909 GCA_030390025.1 Squalus acanthias
CCCCCACTACCCGAACCCTTCAATATCCCACCCAGTCTAATCCCACTCTCCCCCTCACTCTCCCACTCCCCGAACCCTTCAATATCTCCACCCAGTCTAATCCCACTCCACCCCCCTGCCCCCACTACCCGAACCCTTCAATATCCCACCCAGTCTAATCCCACTCCCCGAACCCTTCAATATCCCACCCAGTCTAATCCCACTCTTCCCCTCACTCCCCGAACCCTTCAATATCTCCACCCAGTCTAATCCCACTCCACCCCCCGCCCCCACTACCCGAACCCTTCAATATCCCACCCAGTCTAATCCCACTCTCCCCCCTACCCCCACTCCCCAAACCCTTCAATATCCCACCCAGTCTAATCCCACTCTCCCCCCTGCCCCCACTCCCCGAACCCTTCAATATCCCACCCAGTCTAATCCCACTCCACCCCCCACTCCCCAAACCCTTCAATATCCCACCCAGTCTAATCCCACTCTACCCCCTGCCCCCACTCCCCGAACCCTTCAATATCCCACCCAGTCTAATCCCACTCTCCCGCTCACTCCCCGAACCCTTCAATATCCCACCCAGTCTAATCCCACCCCCCCACTCCCACTACCCGAACCCTTCAATATCTCCACCCAGTCTAATCCCACTCCACTCCCCTGCTCACTCCCCATACCCTTTAATGTCCCACCCAGTCTAATCCCACTCTCCCCCTCACTCCTCCACTCCCGAACCCTTCAATATCCCACCCCCCCCGCCCCCACTCCACCCCCCCCGCCCCCACTCCCCGAACCCTTCAATATCCCACCCAGTCTAATCCCACTCCATCCCCTGCCCCCACTCCCCGAACCCTTCAATATCTCCACCCAGTCTAATCCCACTCTCCCGCTCACTCCCCGTACCCTTCAATATCCCACCCAGTCTAATCCCACTCCACCTCCCCGCCCCCACTTCCCAAACCCTTCAATATCCCACCCAGTCTAATCCCACTCCACCCCCGTGCCCCCACTCCCCGAACCCTTCAATATCCCACCCAGTCTAATCCCACTCCACCTCCCCGCCCCCACTCCCCGAACCCTTCAATATCCCACCCAGTCTAATCCCACTCCACCCCCGTGCCCCCATACCCTTTAATATCCCACCCAGTCTAATCCCACTCCACCCCTCACTCCACACACCCTTCAATATTTCCACCCAGTCTAATCCCACTCCACCACGCTGCCCCCACTCCCCGAACCCTTCAATATCCCACCCAGTCTAATCCCACTCCACCCCCCGCCCCCACTCCCCGAACCCTTCAATATCCCACCCAGTTTAATCCCACTCCACCCCTCACTCCCCACACCCTTCAATATCTCCACCCAGTCTAATCCGACTCCACCCCCCTGCCCCCACTCCCCCACTCCCCCACTCCCCGTACCCTTCAATATCCCACCCAGTCTAATCCCACTCCACCCCCCACTCCCCGAACCCTTCAATATCCCACCCAGTCTAATCCCACTCCACCCCCCCGCCCCCACTCCCCGAACCCTTCAATATCCCACCCAGTCTAATCCCACTCCACCCCCCCGCCCCCACTCCCCGAACCCTTCAATATCCCACCCAGTCTAATCCCACTCCACCCCCCCGCCCCCACTCCCCGAACCCTTCAATATCCCACCCAGTCTAATCCCACTCCACCCCCCCGCCCCCACTACCCGAACCCTTCAATATCCCACCCAGTCTAATCCCACTCCACCCCCCACTCCCCGAACCCTTCAATATCCCACCCAGTCTAATCCCACACCACCCCCCCGCCCCCACGCCCCGTACCCTTCAATATCCCACCCAGTCTAATCCCACTCCACCCCCCGCCCCCACTCCCCGAACCCTTCAATATCCCACCCAGTCTAATCCCACTCTCCCGCTCACTCCCCGTACCCTTCAATATCCCACCCAGCCTAATCCCACTCCACCCCCCCCGCCCCACTCCCCGTACACTTCAATATCCCACCCAGTCTAATCCCACTCCACCCCCTGCCCCCACTCCCCGAACCCTTCAATATCCCACCCAGTCTAATCCCACTCTCCCGCTCACTCCCCGTACCCTTCAATATCCCACCCAGTCTAATCCCACTCCACCCCTCCGCCCCCACTCCCCGTACCCTTCAATATCCCACCCAGTCTAATCCCACTCCACCCCCCCGCCCCCACTCCCCGAACCCTTCAATATCCCACCCAGTCTAATCCCACTCCACCCCCCCGCCCCCACTACCCGAACCCTTCAATATCCCGCCCAGTCTAATCCCACTCCACCCCCCCGCCCCCACTCCCCGAACCCTTCAATATCCCACCCAGTCTAATCCCACTCCACCCCCCACTCCCCGAACCCTTCAATATCCCACCCAGTCTAATCCCACACCACCCCCCCGCCCCCACGCCCCGTACCCTTCAATATCCCACCCAGTCTAATCCCACTCCACCCCCCGCCCCCACTCCCCGAACCCTTCAATATCCCACCCAGTCTAATCCCACTCTCCCGCTCACTCCCCGTACCCTTCAATATCCCACCCAGCCTAATCCCACTCCACCCCCCCGCCCCCACTCCCCGTACCCTTCAATATCCCACCCAGTCTAATCCCACTCCACCCCCTGCCCCCACTCCCCGAACCCTTCAATATCCCACCCAGTCTAATCCCACTCTCCCGCTCACTCCCCGTACCCTTCAATATCCCACCCAGTCTAATCCCACTCCACCCCCCCGCCCCCACTCCCCGTACCCTTCAATATCCCACCCAGTCTAATCCTACTCCACCCCCCTGCCCCCACTCCCCGAACCCTTCAATATCCCACCCAGTCTAATCCCACTCCACCCCCCGCCCCCACTCTCCGAACCCTTCAATATCCCACCCAGTCTAATCCCACTCCACCCCCCACTCCCCGAACCCTTCAATATCCCACCCAGTCTAATCCCACTCCACCCCCCGCCCCCACTCTCCGAACCCTTCAATATCCCACCCAGTCTAATCCCACTCCACCCCCCACTCCCCGAACCCTTCAATATCCCACCCAGTCTAATCCCACTCCACCCCCCACTCCCCGAACCCTTCAATATACCACCCAGTCTAATCCCACTCCACCCCCCTGCCCCCACTCTCTGTACCCTTCAATATCCCACCCAGTCTAATCCCACTCCACCCCCCCAGCCCCCACTCTCCAAACCCTTCAATATCCCACCCAGTCTAATCCCACTCCACCCCCCCGCCCCCACTACCCGAACCCTTCAATATCCCACCCAGTCTAATCCCACTCTCCCGCTCACTCCCCGTACCCTTCAATATCCCACCCAGTCTAATCCCACTCCACCCCCCTGCCCCCACTCCCCGAACCCTTCAATATCCCACCCAGTCTAATCCCACTCCACTCCCCTGCTCACTCCCCGTACCCTTCAATATCCCACCCAGTCTAATCCCACTCCACCCCCCCGCCCCCACTCCCCGAACCCTTCAATATCCCACCCAGTCTAATCCCACTCCACCCCCACTCCCCGAACCCTTCAATATACCACCCAGTCTAATCCCACTCCACCCCCCACTCCCCGAATCCTTCAATATCCCACCCAGTCTAATCCCACTCCACCCCCCTGCCCCCACTCCCCGAACCCTTCAATATCCCACCCAGTCTAATCCCACTCCACCCCCCTGCCCCCACTCCCCGAACCCTTCAATATCCCACCCAGTCTAATCCCACTCCACCCCCCTGCCCCCACTCCCCGAACCCTTCAATATCCCACCCAGTCTAATCCCACTCCACCCCCCTGCCCCCACTCCCCGAACCCTTCAATATCCCACCCAGTCTAATCCCACTCCACCCCCACTCCCCGAACCCTTCAATAACCCACCCAGTCTAATCCCACTCCACCCCCCACTCCCCGAATCCTTCAATATCCCACCCAGTCTAATCCCACTCCACCCCCCACTCCCCGAACCCTTCAATATCCCACCCAGTCTAATCCCACTCCACCCCCCACGCCCCCACTCCCCGAACCCTTCAATATCCCACCCAGTCTAATCCCACTCCACCCCCCGCCCCCACTCCCCGAACCCTTCAATATCCCACCCAGTCTAATCCCACTCCACCCCCCTGCCCCCACTCCCCGAACCCTTCAATATCCCACCCAGTCTAATCCCACTCCACCCCCCACTCCCCGAATCCTTCAATATCCCACCCAGTCTAATCCCACTCCACCCCCCCGCCCCCACTCCCCGAACCCTTCAATATCCTACCCAGTCTAATCCCACTCCACCCCCCCGCCCCCACTCCCCGAACCCTTCAATATCCCACCCAGTCTAATCCCACTCCACCCCCCCGCCCCCACTCCCCGAACCCTTCAATATCCCACCCAGTCTAATCCCACTCTCCCGCACACTCCCCATACCCTTCAATATCCCACCTAGTCGAATCCCACT
Source organism: Squalus acanthias (assembly GCA_030390025.1). Taxonomy (NCBI): domain Eukaryota; kingdom Metazoa; phylum Chordata; class Chondrichthyes; order Squaliformes; family Squalidae; genus Squalus; species Squalus acanthias. Next base: position 425,582 of record JASTWF010000052.1, read on the forward strand.
CCCCTGCTCACTCCCCGTACCCTTTAATATCGCACCCAGTCTAATCCCACTCCACCCCCCACTCCCTGAACCCTTTAATATCCCACCCAGTCTAATCCCACTCACCCCCTCACTCCCCACACCCTTCAATATCCTACCCAGTCTAATCCCACTCCCCTGCTCACTCCCCAACCGCTTTAATATCCCACCCAGTCTAATCCCACTCTCCCGCTCACTCCCCATACACTTTAATATCAAACCCAATCTAATCCCGCTCTCCCGCTCAGTCCCCGAACCCTTCAATATCCCACCCAGTCTAATCCCACTCCACCCCCCACTCCCCGAATCCTTCAATATCCCACCCAGTCTAATCCCACTCCACCCCCCACTCCCCGAACCCTTCAATATCCCACCCAGTCTAATCCCACTCCACCCCCCCGCCCCCACTCCCCGAACCCTTCAATATCCCACCCAGTCTAATCCCACTCCACCCCCCGCCCCCACTCCCCGAACCCTTCAATATCCCACCCAGTCTAATCCCACTCCACCCCCCTGCCCCCACTCCCCGAACCCTTCAATATCCCACCCAGTCTAATCCCACTCCACCCCCCACTCCCCGAATCCTTCAATATCCCACCCAGTCTAATCCCACTCCACCCCCCCGCCCCCGCTCCCCGAACCCTTCAATATCCTACCCAGTCTAATCCCACTCCACCCCCCCGCCCCCACTCCCCGAACCCTTCAATATCCCACCCAGTCTAATCCCACTCCACCCCCAACTCCCTGAACCCTTCAATATCCCACTCAGTCTAATCCCACTCTCCCGCTCACTCCCCGAACCCTTCAATATCCCACCCAGTCTAATCCCACTCCAACCCCCCGCCCCCACTACCCGAACCCTTCAATATCCCACCCAGTCTAATCCCACTCCACCCCCTGCCCCCACTCCCCGAACCCTTCAATATCCCACCCAGTCTAATCCCACTCCACCCCCCTGCCCCCACTCCCCGAACCCTTCAATATCCCACCCAGTCTAATCCCACTCCACCCCCCTGCCCCCACTCCCCGAACCCTTCAATATTCCACCCAGTCTAATCCCACTCCACCCCCCACTCCCCGAACCCTTGAATATCCCACCCAGTCTAATCCCACTCCACCCCCCCGCCCCCACTCCCCGAACCCTTCAATATCCCACCCAGTCTAATCCCACTCTCCCGCTCACTCCCCGTACCCTTCAATATACCACCTAGTCGAATCCCACTCCCCTGCTCACTCCCCGTACCCTTTAATATCGCACCCAGTCTAATCCCACTCCACCCCCCACTCCCTGAACCCTTTAATATCCCACCCAGTCTAATCCCACTCACCCCCTCACTCCCCACACCCTTCAATATCCTACCCAGTCTAATCCCACTCCCCTGCTCACTCCCCAACCGCTTTAATATCCCACCCAGTCTAATCCCACTCTCCCGCTCACTCCCCATACACTTTAATATCAAACCCAATCTAATCCCGCTCTCCCGCTCAGTCCCCATACCCTTCAATATCCCACCCAGTCTAATCCCACTCTCTCCCTCACTCCCTGCATCTTTTAATATCACACCCAGTCTAAACCTACTCTCCTGCTCACTCCCCATACCCTTCAATATCCCACCCAGTCTAAACCTACTCTCCTGCTCACTCCCCATACCCTTCAATATCCCACCCAGTCTAATCCCACTCTCCCCCTCACTCCCCGTACCCTTCAATATCCCACCAGTCTAATCCCACTCTCCCCCTCACTCCCCGTACCCTTTAATATCCCACCCAGTCTAATCCCACTCTCCCCTCATTCTCCGCACCCTTCAATATCCCACCCAGTCTAATCCCACTCTCCCCCTCACTCCCCGTACCCTTTAATATCCCACCCAGTCTAATCCCACTCTCCCCTCATTCTCCGCACCCTTCAATATCCCACCCAGTCTAATCCCACTCTCCCCCTCACTCCCCGTACCCTTTAATATCCCACCCAGTCTAATCCCACTCTCCCCCTCACTCCCCACACCCTTTAATATCCCACGCAGTCTAATCCCACTCTCCCCCTCACTCCCCGTACCCTTTAATATCCCACCCAGTCTAATCCCACTCTCCCCCTCACTCCCCGTACCCTTCAATATCCCACCCAGTCTAATCCCACTCTCCCCCTCACTCCCCGCACCCTTTAATATCCCACCCAGTCTAATCCCACTCTTCCCCCACACTCCCCGTACCCTTCAATATCCCACCCAGTCTAATCCCACTCTCCCCCTCACTCCCCGTACCCTTTAATATCCCACCCAGTCTAATCCCACTCTCCCCCTCACTCCCCGTACCCTTTAATATCCCACCCAGTCTAATCCCACTCTCCCCCTCACTCCCCACACCCTTTAATATCGCACCCAGTCTAATCCCACTCTCCCCCTCACTCCCCGTACCCTTCAATATCCTACCCAGTCTAATTCCACTCTCCCCATTACTCCGCACACCCTTTAATATCCCACCCAGTCTAATCCCACTCTCCCCATTACTCCGCACACCCTTTAATATCCCACCCAGTCTAATCCCACTCTCCCCCTCACTCCCCGTACCCTTTAATATCCCACCCAGTCTAATCCCACTCTCCCCCTCACTCCCCGTACCCTTTAATATCCCACCCAGTCTAATCACAATCTCCCCCTCACTCCCCATGGCCTTTAATATCCCACCCAGTCTAATCCCACTCTCCCCATTACTCCGCACACCCTTTAATATCCCACCCAGTCTAATCCCACTCTCCCCATTACTCCGCACACCCTTTAATATCCCACCTAGTGTAATCCTACTCTCCCAGTATGAGCAGCCAACAGATGAACTCTCGGTTGGCCATGCATCAGCCCAGCATCATCATGCTCTCCCTCGGCAGGTGCAGAGTCCCCAGCATCCTGCCCCAATGAAGAGAGTTCGATGCCGACATGGGATTTTCAATTCCACTAATATCTCCAACCACTACTTGAGTCAAGAATTCCCCCAAAATCCTGCATTTTTAATAATGACAAAAGACAGGAGTGTAAATCAAAACAATGTCATCGACAGTGCTATCAAGCTGACTCACCAATAACCTGCTCACCGATGCTCAGTTTGGGTTCCGCCAGGACTGCTTGGCTCCAGACCTCATTACAGCCTTGGGCCAAACATGGACAAAGGAGCTGAACTCCAGAGGTGAGGTGAGAGTGACTGCCCTTGACATCAAGGCAGCATTTGACTGAGTGTGGCATCAAGGAGCCCTAGTAAAACTGAAGTCAATGGGAATCGGGGAAAACGCTCCACTGGCTGGAGTCATACCTAGCACAAAGGAAGATGGTTGTGGTTGTTGGAGGCCAGTCATCTCAGCCCCAGGTCATCGCTGCAGGAGTTCCTCAGGGCAGTGTCCTAGGCCCAACCATCTTCAGCTGCTTCATCAATGACCTTCCCTCCAACATAAGGTCAGAAATGAGGATGTTCGCTGATGATTGCACAGTTTTCAGTTCCATTCTTAACTCTTCAGATAATGAAACAGTCTGTGCCCGCATGCAGCAAGACCTGGACAACGTTCAGGCTTGGGCTGATAAGTGACAACTAACATTCACGCCACACACGTGGCAAGCAATGACCATCTCCAACAAGAGAAAATCTAAACAGTGCCCTTTGACATTCAACAGCATAACCATCACCAAATCCTCCACCATCAACATCCTGGGGGTCACCATTGACCAGAAACTTAACTGGACCAGCCACATAAGTACTTTGGACACAAGAGCAGGTCAGAGACTGTGTATTCTGCAGCAAGTGACTCACCTCCTGACTCCCCAAAGCCTTTCCACCATCTACAAGGCACAAGTAAGGAGTGTGATGGAATACTCTCCACTTGCCTGGATGAGTGCAGCTCCAACAACGCTCATGAAGCTCGACACCATCCAGGACAAAGCAGCCCGCTTGGTTGGCACCCCATCCACCACCTTAAACATTCACTCCCTCCACCACCGGCGTACCGTGGCTGCAGTGTGTACCATCTACAAGATGCACCACAGCAACTCGCCAAGGCTTCTTTGGCAGCACTTCCCAAACCCGCGACCTCTTCCACCTAGAAGGACAAGGGCACCACACGGACTGCAGCTGTTCAAGAAGGCGACTCACCACCACCTTCTCAAGGGCAATTAGGGATGGGCAATAAATGCCGGCCTTGCCAGTGATGCCCACATCCCGTAAATTAATTTAAAAATTGGTTCAATAAATGTCTATTTATGCAGTAAAAGATTTTTAAAGTTAATTAAGCATAATTAAAATTCATTAATTGCCTTCACATGAATGCACTGAGACTCAAAATATAAATTAAAAAACTTTACAATTAAATTCATGACCCAGTGCCTTCTGTTCTTATATTTATTGAAACTAATTAAAAAGGTCCCTGAATGTCCCACAACTGAGAGATTCCAATTCCACTTCTTATGCTGTTAAACAAACACTCCAAGGGCAGGTACAGCATGGGTTAGATACAGAGTAAAGCTCCCTCTACACTGTCCCATCAAACACTCCCAGGGCAGGTACAGCACGGGTTAGATACAGAGTAAAGCTCCCTCTACACTGTCCCATCAAACACTCCCAGGGCAGGTACAGCACGGGGTTAGATACAGAGTAAAGCTCCCTCTACACTGTCCCATCAAACACTCCCAGGGCAGGTACAGCACGGGGTTAGATACAGAGTAAAGCTCCCTCTACACTGTCCCATCAAACACTCCCAGGGCAGGTACAGCACGGGGTTAGATACAGAGTAAAGCTCCCTCTACACTGTCCCATCAAACACTCCCAGGGCAGGTACAGCACAGGGTTAGATACAGAGTAAAGCTCCCTCTACACTGTCCCATCAAACACTCCCAGGGCAGGTACAGCACAGGGTTAGATACAGAGTAAAGCTCCCTCTACACTGTCCCATCAAACACTCCCAGGGCAGGTACAGCACGGGTTAGATACACAGTAAAGCTCCCTCTACACTGTCTCATCAAACACTCCCAGGGCAGGTACAGCACGGGTTAGATACAGAGTAAAGCTCCCTCTGCACTGTCCCATCAAACACTCCCAGGGCAGGTACAGCACGGGTTAGATACAGAGTAAAGCTCCCTCTACACTATCCCCATCAAACACTCCCAGGGCAGGTACAGCATGGGTTAGACACAGAGTAAAGCTCCCTCTACACTGTCCCATCAAACACTCCCAGGGCAGGTACAGCACGGGTTAGATACAGAGTAAAGCTCCCGCTACACTGTCCCGTCATCCAGTAGCTGATCCCAGGGGTCCTCACTTAATGTATTCCTGGTAAGTTATGTTCATCCGTGGTTGTTCTTTGCTTTCAAGATGTGTTTCAATGAATTCCCTTCACACAAAGAGCAATCAGCGGCTGGAATAGACATTCGAGTGGAGGAGTGAAGATAAAAAACTTGGAACCGTTCCAGAGCCCAATATGTGCTGTAATGGGGGAGCCGAAGGTGCTGCCTTCTGGACGGATATGTTGTGTTGGGATCTCTTCCCCCAGCTGCATAAATACCTGAAAAGGAAAAATTGGCAGGGCTCTGGGGAAAGAGCAGGGGAACTGGATTAATTGGACAGCTCTTTCAAAGGAGTTGGTGGGCGGGGGGAAGCGGGGAATCAAACAGGACTCCCACAACTGGCTGGAACTCACTGCCTCCTGCGTATGTGGACATCTGGTAAGAATAGGTTCACGCTTGCCTGTGATGGTCTCTGTGATCGAATAGCCTGCCACAAATCAGCCCAGCCTTTTTCACTTCTACATTCCCTTCTTCTTTCGTATGGTAGTAGCAAAACAAATTAAATGTCAATATCTAAGTCAAATATCCAGGCCAAAGCTTCCGGTATAACTGCGTGGATATCTTGTAGGCTGCCTGTGAATTTCCTCTGAGGGCAGTGCGCAATGATGTGCTCCAGGGTCTGATCAGGAGCTCCACAGTCACATGATGGGGATGCTTTAATCTTCCATCTATGGAGAAGGTGGCAGCATCTACCATGACCGGTTCTGAGGCGGTTGCTGGTTGTCCACTGTTTGCGAGGAAGGTTTGATCCTTCAGGTTGTACTGTGGGGTCCTCTATAAGGAATCCATAAGGTGACTTTCAAAGCTTGGTTTGCTTGATGGGTGTTGAGGTGGAATGTCGAGGTGACGGTCTTTTGCGGGTTTGGCCGAAGTCGCCATTGGCGGAAGTAGGCCTCCATCCTCTGTAAATTACTGGTCAGGGTCTCCTCGGTGATGGACAGGTTCATCTTTTGCGTGGCCTTGGCAATGTCATCAGCGTATACAAACTTGCGGGACTCTGTTTTGGGCAGGTCACTGGTGTAAGCATTGAATAACATGGGTGCCAGGACAGGACCCTGTGGAAGTCCATTGTTCAATGTCCTATATCTGCTCTTCTGGGTGCCAGAGTACACACAGAAGCGTCGGTTGCTAAGCATGGTCATTTGAGCATGAGTTAGAATGAGGCAAAACAATTGGCCAAGATGAAACCTCAGAGTAAATAATGCAGATAGATTCCCTTTCTCTCTGCCTTACTAGCTGGGACACAGGGTTATAAATTATGCAATACCTTGCACACAGAATACTGAATTCTACCCGGGGTGAATTAAATATTACTTTTGAATCATGAGAAATGCTTTAGTTAGTCAGCAAAGGAAGAATCTGCCCTTGGATTAGGAATTTGATAGACTGGAGATTAAGGATAAGATGATTTGTAAATGTTTGGCCATTTCTAACTAATCTAGGCCAATATTCCAGTGCAGTACCGAAGGAGGTGCCATCCTTCAGATAGCGTGTTAAACCAAGGCTCCATCTGTTACAGAGAATCTACAATGCAGAAACAGGCCATTATGCCAGTGTTTATACTGCACAGGAGCCTCCTCCTACCCTAATTTCCTCTTCCCACCCTGCCATCCGTGTGCATCAAGCCCCCCCCCTTAAATTAGTCAATGCTATTTGATAGAATTACATAGAATCTATAGCTCAGAAAGAGGCCCTTAAACCTCAGGAACACGCCCTTCGACCCCAGGAACAGGCTGTTTGGTTGAGTTGGACATTAAAGATCACACGGCACTATTTGAAGAAGAGCAGAGAGATCTCCCAGTGTCCTGGTCAACATTCCTCCCTCAACCGACGTTCCAAAACCAGATTAGCATTTATGCATCTTCACTCTGTTTGTTGGCATTGCTGAGGGAGATTAGTCGCCACGTTGGCCCACGAGAAGTCTCTGCTCCTCAGAAGTAATTCCTTGCAGTTTGAGATGATTCAACGACAGGATGAGGCAGAATGAAAAGTATCTCCCTCTTGGATCAGGATTTTGTGTTGAAGTGTTGTGCCAGGATTGGGATTAGCCTGCGGAAGAGGGAGGTGATGCAACAAACTAGGAAACTCACTGACGGTTAAGGAAGAAATGATGATGAGCGCATTGGGTCCCTCTGATGCCTCAGTCAGTCGGTACATCATGTGACGTCGATTTGCTGCAGATAGACCAGCAAGGGGCTCGGTTAAATGCTGCTCTGAAGGATTGGAGGCCGAAGGATAAACTTCTCTGCCAGAACAAGGTTCAAGCAGTTTATGCTCTCCTGAATCCCGTCCTGGCCCCAGCCTGGACTGCGGTTACACCAGGCCAAGCAATCCTTCCTTTCTCACTGTGACTTAACGTAAAACGTGGAATAAGAGAAGGCCATTTGGCCCATCAAACCCTTTCCTTCCACACACTATATGCAATTTGCTCCAACTCATTTAATTTCACAAGTGTAGATTCTCCCTTCTCCCCCAGTCCTACCCAAAAGGAAATTAAATAAAGCTCCAGACTATCTATCTAATCTCGTTGCCTCCCTTGACGTGACATTGTTCAACGTTCTGGTAGCTCAGCAACCATTATGTTCCACACAGTGTTTGAGCATCTCTATCGTACGTATCCTTGGATGATGCATATTTAGTTTGAGTCACAATAGAAGGAGTCCAACACTTGATCAAAATTGAGGAAAATCCCTGTTTGAATCTGGGAGGTAATCCTTCTCTCACCTCTTACCTCCAAACTCTCTTTCTCTCTATTGCAACCTTCCCACTCTCTCTGTTTTATCAATGCTACTTTGGTCAAAGCTCCTTTAAACGTTCCTAAGCTCCATCTGCCATCCCACACACTCTTCCTCCGCCCTCCATCCTCACTGTGTTGAAGTCAATGCTCATTGCACCATCTCCTGCTTCAATTCTTTTACTGTGCCTCAAAATGGGGGAATCCTCACTTCTCTCTGTTGCTGCTCCCTCCTGCAATCCATACACTTTAAAACCTGAAGCTTGATCTCACTCAATCACGACTTATTGGTTTATCCTGTCTTCTGTCCACCCCTCTTTTCAAACTTGGTTGTGTCCTATATTGTAGGCCATGACACATTCCTCGGTTTCTCACTAAAAGGGAAATCTCAATGAACATTGCCTATCGTCTGTATCTAGAGTTCAGCCTTCAGTCTGTATCTGGAGTTGGGGCATCAGTGTTTATCTGGAGTTGGCCATCAGTCTGTATCTGGAGTTGGGGCATCAGTGTGTATCTGGAGTTGGGCCATCAGTCTGTATCTGGAGTTGGGCCATCAGTGTGTATCTGGAGTTGGGCCATCAGTCTGTATCTCTTGCCCTAAATATCTCTTAATGTCTCTCAATCTCTCCTGCTTTCTATCCTACCACTGACCTTCCCTTTTGTTCTTTCATCCCCTCCCACTTTTCCCAGCCCCTAAACTTGCTTTAAAATCTATTCCATTTCCTGCTTTTTTCCAGTTCTGACGAAAGGTCTTCGACCTGAAACGTTAACTCTGTTTCTCTCTCCACGGATGCTGCCTGGCCTGCTGAGTTTTTCCAGCGTTATCTGTTGTTATTTCGGATTTCCAGCATCCGCAGTATTTTGCTATTGTAGTCTATATCTGGAGTTGGCCATCAGTCTGTATCTGGAGTTGGGCCATCAGTCTGTATCTGGAGTTGGGCCATCAGTCTGTATCTGGAGTTGGGCCATCAGTCTGTATCTGGAGTTGGGCCATCAGTCTGTATCTGGAGATGGGCCATCAGTATGTATCTGGAGTTGGGCCATCAGTCTGTATCTGGAGTTGGGCCATCAGTCTGTATCTGGAGTTGGGCCATCAGTCTGTATCTGGAGTTGGCCACTTTAACAGTTTCCAGTTTCCTGGCCCCAACCGCCTCCTTTTCACTATGATCATACAATCCCTCTACACCTCCATCCCCCACCAGGATGGCCTGAGGGCGCGCTGCTTCTTCCTTGAACAGAGGCCCAATCAGTCCCCATCCACCACCACCCTCCTCCGCCAGGCTGAACTTGTTCTCACATTGAACAACTTCTCCTTTGACTCCACTCACTTCCTCCAAATCAAAGGTGTTGCTATGGGAACCCGCATGGGTCTAGCTATGCCTGCCTTTTCGTGGGATATGTGGAACACTCTTTGTTCCAGTCCTAATCAGGTCCCCTCCCTCACCTCTTTTTCCGGTACATTGATGACTGTATCGGTGCCATTTCCTGCTCTCACCCTGAACTAGATAATTTCATTCACTTTGCTTCCAATTTCCACCCTTCCCTCACCTTCATATGGTCCATCGCCGACTCTTCCCTTCCCTTCCTCGACTTCTCCATCTCCATCTCTGGGGATAGGTTATTGACAAACATTCACAATCAAGCCCACTGACTCCCACAGCTACCTGGAAAACAATTCCTCCCACCCCGCCTCCTGTAAGGACTCTATTCCATTCTCCCAGTTTCTCCATCTCCGCCACATCTGCTCTGACGATGCTACCTTCCATACCAGTGCTTCTGACATGTTTTCCTTTTTCCTCAACCGAGGATACCCCTCTACAGTGGTTGACACGGCCCTTGACCGTGTCCGTTCTATCTCCCGCACTTCTGCCCTCACACCCGCCCCTCCCTCTCGGAACCATGATAGGGTTCCCCTTGTCCTCACCTTTCACCCCACCAGCCTCCACATTCAACGGATCATACTCCGCCATTTCCGCCACCTCCAGCGTGATCCCACCACACATTTTCCCCTCACCTCCCCTTTCAGCATTCCGTAGGGACCGCTCCCTCCGCGACACCCTAGTCCACTCCTCTATCACCCCCAACACCCCTTCCCCTTCGCCTGGCACCTTCCCGTGCAAGCGCAGGAGATGCAACACATGCCCTTATACCTCCCCCCTTCCCACTGTCCAGGACCCCAAACACCCCTTCCAGGTGAAACAGCGATTTACTTGTACTTCTTGCAATTTAGTATACTGTATTCGCTGCTCACGATGTGGTCTCCTACATTGGGGAGACCAAACGCAGATTGGGTGACCGCTTTGCGGAACACCTCCGTTCAGTCCATAAGGGGGACCCCGAGCTTCCGGTCACCTGTCACTTTAATTCTCCGCTCCACTCCCACTCAGACCGCACCGTCCTCGGCCTCTTACATTGTTCCACGGAAGCTCAGCGTAAGCTCGAGGAACAGCACCTCATCTTTTGATTAGGCACTTTACGGCCTTCTGGACTCAACATAGAGTTCAACAATTTCAGATCATAACCTCGGCCCCTATCATATATATATATATATATTTATTTTATCCACACTCTTTGTCTGTCTTTTGTTCTTCTCCCCCACATGGCAGCTGTCTTTCATTCTGCCAGCGCAATTCACACTTCATCTCGAGCCATCCTTTGTTTCTTAACCTGTCCCATTACCATCTCCTTTTGCCTTGAAAATCTCTTAATGTCTCTTAACCTCTCCTGCCTTCTATCCTATCACAGACCTTCCCTTTTGTTCTTTCATCCCCTCCCCCATTTCCCAGCCCCTAAACTTGCTTAAAAATCTGTTCCATTTCCTGCTTTTTTCCAGTTCTGACAAAAGGTCATTGACCTGAAACGTTAACTCTGTTTCTCTCTTCACAGATGCTGCCTGACCTGCTGAGTTTCTCCAGCATTTTCTGTTTTTATTTCAGATTTCCAGCATCTGCAGTATTTTCTTTTTGTATTAGTCTCTATCTGGAGTTGGGTGAGGTACCATTATAAAAATAGGCACTTCTCACTTACTCTAAAAAAACGCCCTATTATTTTTCTGTGTGACACACAGAAGCACTCAGCTTCTCAACAGCAACAATTTGAAAAGGGGCTACGCACCTCAGTTATTTCTGATGCCTTCCTATTTTTAAAACATTGAGTACCAAGGTGAAGAACCAAGACCTATAGTCCAGGACATTGTGGGGAAAAAAGATCAGGGAAATCAAGAAATAGTGGGTAGGCAATACTACTGGAAATTTTAGAGAGAAGGGAAGACTGAATGAGGGAAGGAGCATTGATGTCTTGCAATAGAATGAGTTAGAGTGTGAAGGAATAAGTTATATAACCTATTTAAAAAAATACACTATCATATGAAACGATTCTGGCCTTATTAAAACATGACAAACTGGGTTTGGAAATTTAGAAACCTAACTATGAAATAGCTATGAAAGAATTCTGGCTATTGAGATAAGACAGTTGTTGACCCTGAATAAATAACCTTATTGAAACAGAAGGTGCATGGCTCCGACAGTATGACCTTTTGGGAACAAAACAATGGTCCATATTGGATTAAGGTGCTTTAATTTTGTTAGGGTAAAAATTATAGGGCTTAAAGCAGCAACATAAAAGTTAAAGAATGTGCTGTAAAAGGTAAATTCGTAAATACAGAATGGTTTCGCTGACACAGTGCGATGAGTAATGTCTGTGGTCAACATGCGTACGTGTGAGGCAACTTGAGGCCCACCAAGGAGGCCCACTAAGACAATAATAGTACAACGGTTACACTTGAGAACCAATCACCACATGACCAGCCAGTCCGGCCGGACAGATGTGACGCAACACTCTATGTTTATAGTTTCGGAAGGGAAGTAACAAGAACATTTAGATTAAAGTGCAGATTATAATTCAGGAGCTTGTTGCTGGGGGAATGTGATTAGGTGGAGACATTTGTATGTAATGAATTGTGTATCCGGCCCTATAATGTATAAAAGAAGTTCCGATACCACTGTAACGATGAGAAGTTGATCACTAGACTGTGGGGCCTATGGCTCTTCTCCCAGGGCGCTCTGTTAAATAAACAGTGATCTTCTGCTTTGAGACAGACTCAAGTGAATTCATTTTTCACCAACAAATTTAAACTTCGTAAAGATGGCACATAAGATAAGGAACATCTGCCCTCGTAAAGATGACATAAAATAAGGAACACCTGCCCGTCACACTATTCTATATGGTGAACTCAGAACACCTGGAGATGAGACAAGATTCTGGAATATTACAAGCTGATGTAGCAGTAAGAATTGCAGAGGTCGGCAGAAAGATGAATAGGGATAATTGACTTGCATCAGCAGAAAACCTTAAAGGAAATACAACTGGAAAAGGGTATAAATATTGAACTCTCAAATGGGATATCAGACTCACTTTAATCAGGCAAAGCGATTCTCGGCTATAGTGGATGCTCTGTGGTCTCCAACTCTTTGTACCTCGGGGATCAAAGGTATTTGATATTGATGGATATCCTGTTTGGAAAATTTAAGAACAGTAATACTGTAGCGAAGTTAAGATTTAAAAGTAAGATTCTCTGTTAATAATGATAGTATTTTTCCTCTTTTTAGAACTGTTAACGTTGCGATTGACTGATTCACCAACTGTAAATTGCATGTCAGTTCTTTTAATAAATCTCTATATATTTTTAGAATTGTCTCACATAAGTCTTCTGTATCAATAACTTGCGAACTCAATCTCTCTGTACACTCTTTGGTGAAGAGTTACAGAATTATGAGGGAGCTTTCTGGACCCTCATAATATCCGGGACATTACAGTCTAGCTAAACTTATTAAAAGCGCTAATACAAAAAGAAAATACTGCAGATGCTGGAAATCTGAAATAAAAACAGAAAATGCTGGAGGTACTCAGCTGGTCAGGCAGCATCTGTGAAGAGAGAAACAGAGTTAATGCTTCAGGTCAATGACCTTTTGTCAGAACTGGAAAAAAGCAGGAAATGGAACAGATTTTTAAGCAAGTTTAGGGGCTGGGAAATGGGGGAGGGGATGAAAGAACAAAAGGGAAGGTCTGTGATAGGATAGAAGGCAGGAGAAGTAAAGAGTCATTAAAAGATATTCAAGGCAAAAGGAGATGGTAATGGGACAGGTTAGGAAACAAAGGATGGCTCTAGATGAAGTGTGAATTGCGCTGGCAGAATGAAAGACAGCTGCCATGTGGGAGAGAAGAAAAAAAGGCACAAACAAAAAGTGAGGATAAAAAATATATATATGATCGGGGCCGAGGTTATGGTCTGAAATTGTTGAACTCTATGTTGAGTCCAGAAGGCTGTAAAGTGCCTAATCGAAAGATGAGGTGCTGTTCCTCGAGCTTACGCTGAGCTTCCATGGAACAGTGTAAGAGGCCGAGGACGGTGAGGTCTGAGTGGGAGTGAAGCGGAGAATTAAAGTGACAGGCAACCGGAAGCTCGGGATCCCCCTTCCGGACTGAACGGAGGTGTTCCGCAAAGCGGTCACCCAATCTGCGTTTGGTCTCCCCATTGTAGAGGAGACCACATCGTGAGCAGTGAATACAGTATACTAAATTGCAAGAAGTACAAGTAAATCGCTGTTTCACCTGGAAGGGGTGTTTGGGGTCCTGGACAGTGGGAAGGGGGGAGGTAACCCTAACCCTAACCCTAACCCTGTGTGAGAGAGAGGTTAGAGTTGGACAGAGTTGAACTTTGAGTTGTGTCGTTTCCACAATAGACTGAGAGCTTCGGAATACAATGTGATACTCTGCAGCTTTGCAGTTTGAAGCTTCTATACTTTATGACAAGGAAATTATACATTAAATTAAAATTACAGGGTTTTTTATATATTCAGTGAATACTTTTCATTGCTCCTTGATGTGAGGTAAATGGAAAATCTCAATGCTTTTTACTCCTCGTGTCAACATCAAACACTCCCAGGTCTCGCTTAGTACGGACTGCACACAGAGCAAGACTCCTTCTACCCCTCCCCACAATCCATCATCGCACAAAGTAAAGCAGCCCAGCAATGTGTCCATTTTCCACACCAGCCTCCCCTTAATCTCGACGAATGATGCTGTATCAGAGTCCAGTGCCATTGATTTATGCCCCTCAGTAACTGGCTTCAGACAGGCCAGAGTACCAAACTGACCGGCAGGAAATGACCAGCTGCTCCATCAATCCTGCCCCACAGCATGGAGCTGAGCATCGTAACTCGACAGTTCCTACCGTCGCCCTCCTCTGCGCCCCTCCTCCCCCTCCCTCATCCCCCTCTACCCCCGCAACCATGCGATCTCCCAGGAAAGCCAAAGAAACAGAGAAACCCCAGGACCAATAAGGGAAAAAATACACTGTAAAATTCCTCTCCAACCCGCTCAGGCAATTGAAACCAGGAGATCGCATGGACCCAGTGTTCTCTATAAGGGCACTTACCTTCTATATGAAGCGATTTCTGCCCGAGTCAAGAATCGCTCCAGCTCCCTCTCGAAGGCAGAGAGTCAGCACCCACCGTACCAGTCGGCAACCCATTCCAGAGGCACACTACTCTCTGGGAAAAGACCACCCACCCAACATCCAGCCTATTTACTTATGAATCGTACTCTTCCAAACTCGCAGCCTGTGCAGAACCTCACGCACTGGGAGTACATCTCAGGCACTCGAATGTGGGAGACCGAACCCCCAAATACTTACTCCCGCCAGGTCAAAGCTCAGTCAGTTCGTAACAGGATCCCTGTCACCCTTTAACCTGTCAGAAGGAGGGCCCTTCAGCCCATCGCGCTGGACTGAATATAGCACAACTCGTGCACAGCGCCCGAGCCGGTCAGTGTCCGGGGGCACCCAGTACCCATCACTGGCAGGCTCGGTCTGTCCAGGAGGCCCCAGCTCTTGGACTAACGTACTCTGTTACTGCATGACTGGTCTGCGTGGATCCTTCCTGTCATCGCTGCAGACCGATGGCCGTGCAACCCGTGAAATTGCACAGTCGGAGGCCCTGAGCGGATCTAGACCTCAAACCGAACCTTCGCACGGAGCCCCCACAAGGCAAACGCCTTTCCTGGTGAAGGGCAGTGTCTTCACCCCATTTACAACATACTTGACATGTAATATATATTATACACAGCACTGTACATTATATAAGGCTGGGAGTGCGTGGTTACTCTGAGAGCTGAGAGTTGCACGCTAAGGCTAACCTAGGGTGGTGTGAGGTCCTGGGTTTGGGGTGCGGACAGTCTGCAGGATGGTTGGCCCTATAGGTGGTGGTGGGGGTGGGGGGGGGTAATTTCATAGAAACATAACATAGAAGATAGGAGCAGGAGTAGGCCATTCGGCCCCTCGAGCCTGTTCCGCCATTTAATGAGATCATGGCTGATCATCCAAATTCAGTAACCTGTCCCTGCTTTCTCCCCATATCCCTTGATCCCTTTAGCCTTAAGAAATATATCTAACTCCTTCTTGAATATATTTAATGAATTGGCCTCAACTGCCTTCTGTGGTAGAGAATTCCACAGGTTCACCACTCTATGGGTGAAGAAATTCCTCCTCATCTCAGTCCTAAATGGCTTACCCCTTATCCTTAGACGGTGACCCCTGGTTCTGGACTCCCCCGCCATCGGGAACATCCTTCCTGCATCTAGTCTGTCTAGTCCTGTTAGAATTTTATAAGTTTCAATGAGATCCCCTCTCATTCTTCTAAACTCTAGCGAGTATAAGCCTAATCGACCCAATCTTTCTTCATACGTCATTCCTGCCATCAGTCTGGTGAATCTTCGCTGCACTCCCTCCATGGCAAGAACATCCTTCCTCAGATAAGGCGACCAAAACTGCACACAATACTCAAGGTGTGGTCTCACCAAGGCCCTGTACAATTGCAGCAAGACATCCTTGCTCCTGTACTCGAATCCTCTCACTATGGAGGCCAACATATCATTTGCCTTCTTAACCGTCTGCTGCACCTGCATGCTTACCTTCAGCGACTGGTGCACATGGACACCCAGGTCTCGTTGCACTTCTCCTTTTCCCAATCTATTGCCGTTCAGATAATAATCTGCCTTCCTGTTTTTGCCACCAAAGTGGATAACCTCGCATTTATCCACATTATACAGCATCTGCCATATCACCCAACCTGTCCAAATCATCCTGGAGTTTCTCTGCATCCTCCTCACAGCACACACGCCCACCCAGCTTTGTGTCGTCTGCAAACTTGGAGATATTACATCTAGTTCCCTTGTCTAGATCATTAATATATATTGTGAATAACTGGGGTCCTAGCACCGATCCCTGCGGTACCCCACTAGTCACTGCCTGCCACTCGGAAAAAGACCCGTTTATTCCAACTCTTTGCTTCCTGTCTGCCAACCAGTTCTCTATCCAAGTCAGTACCTTACCCCCAATCCCATGTGCTTTAACTTTGCACGCTAATCTCTTATGCGGGACCTTATCGAAAGCCTTCTGAAAGTCCAAATACACCAATTCCACTGGTTTTCCCTTATCTATTCACAGAATCACAGAATCCCCACAGTGCAGATAGAGGCCATTTCGGCCCATCGAGCCTGCACCGACACCGACACATATCCCAGTAACCCCACGTATTTAATCCCCCTAACACTAAGGGTCAATTTATCATAGCCAAATCAACCTAACCCGCACATCTTTGGACTGTGGGAGGAAACTGGAGCACCCGGAGGAAACCTATGCAGACACAGGGAGAATGTGCAAACTCCACACAGACAGTCACCCGAGGCCGGATTCGAACCCGGGTCCCTGGCGCTGGGAGGCAACAGTGCTAACCACTATGCCACCGTGTTGCTCATTCTATTTATTGCCCATTATTCTACCAGTTACATCCTCAAAAAATTCCAGTAGATTAGTCAAGCATGATTTACCTTTTGTAAATCCATGTTGACTTTGTCCGATCCTGTCACTGTTTTCCAAGTGCTCTGCATAATCTTTTATAATGGACTCTAGCATTTTGCCCGCTACCGATGTCAGGCTTACCGGTCTATAATTCCCCGTTTTCTCTCTACCACCTTTTTTAAATAGTGGGGTTACATTAGCTACCCTCCAATCCATGGGAACTGTTCCAAAGTCTATAGAATTTTGGAAGATGACCAGCAATGCATCTATTATTTCTAGGGCCACTTCCTTAAGTATCCTAGGATGTAGATTATCAGGCCCTGGGGATTTATCGGCCTTCAATCCCGTCAGTTTCCCTAACACCATTTCCCTACAAATACTGATTTCATTCAGTTCCTCCCTCTCATTAGACCCTATGTTCCCCGACATCTCTGGGAGGTTATTTGTGTCCTCCTTTGTGAAGACAGAACCAAAGTCTGTATTTAATTGGTCTGCCATTTCTTTGTTCCCCATTATAAATTCCCCTGATTCTGACTGCAAGGGACCTACGCTTGACTTCACTAATCTTTTTCTCTACACATATCGATAGAAGCTTTTACAGTCAGTTTTTATGTTCCCTGCAAGCTTACTCTCAAGCTCTATTTTCCCCTTCTTAATTAATCCCTTTGTCCTCCTTTGCTGAGTCCTAAACTGCTCCCAATCCTCAGGTTTGCTGCTTTTTCTGGCCAATTTATATGTCCTCTCCTTGGATCTTACGCTATCCCTAATTTCCCTTGTTAGCCACGGTTGAGTCACCTTTTTTGTTCTGCAGGGGGAGCTGCACCCAGGAATTGCACATCCCAGAAACATAACGCTCCGTGTTGGAAGCCAAAAGTTGGAAACATTCATCTTATATTTTGTATAAATTAGAATTTGCTTTGGAATCAAGTATCCAATCAGCGAACTTCAACTATAATCCTCATCACTTACACACTGCTTATCCAGTCAGTGGCCTGCTTTTGGCCATTTGTCCCCGATCTTGATGAATTGACTGTACAAATAGATGTTAACGGATACGATGTGATTGGGATTACAGAGACGTGGCTCCAGAACAATCAAGGCTGGGAACTGAACATCCAGGGGTATTTAACATTCAGAAAGGATAGAATAAAAGGAAAAGGGGGTGGGGTAGCATTGCTGGTTAAAGAGGAGATTAATGCAATAGCTAGGAAGGACATCAGCTTGGAGGATGTGGAATCAATATGGGTTGAGCTGCAGAACACCAAAGGGCAGAAAACGTTAGTGGGAGTTGTGTACAGACCTCCAAACAGCAGTGGTGAGGTGGGGGAGGGTATGAAACAGGAAATCAGAGGTGCGTGCAAAAAAGGCACGGCAGTTATCATGGGTGACTTTAATATGCATATAGATTGGGCTACTCAAACTGGAAGCAATACGGTGGAGGAGGATTTCCTGGAGTGTTTAAGGGATGGTTTCCTAAACCAATATGTTGAGGAACCAACTCGAGGGGAGGCCATCCTGGACTGGGTGTTGTGTAATGAGGAAGGACTAATCAGCAATCTTGTGGTACGAGGCCCCCTGGGGAAGAGTGACCATAGTATGGTGGAGTTCTACATTAGGATGGAGAAGGAAACAGTTAAGTCAGAGACCATGGTCCAGAACTTAAATAAGGGCAACTTTGATGGTATGAGGCGTGAATTGGCGAGGTTAAATTGGCAAGCGATATTTAAGGGGCTATCAGTGGAAGGGCAATGGCAGACATTTAGAGATCGCATGGATGAACTACAACAATTGTACATCCCGGTCTGGCGTAAAAATAAAAAAGGGAAGGTGGCTCAACCATGGCTAACAAGGGAAATCAGGGATAGTATTAAAACCAAGGAAGTTGCATACAAATTGGCCAGAAGTAGCAGCAAACCCGGGGACTGGGAGAACTTCAAAACTCAGCAAAGGAGGACGAAGGGTTTGATTAGGGCAGGGAAAATAAAATATGAAAGGAAGCTTGCAGAGAACATTAAAATGGACTGCAAAAGCTTCTATAAATATGTAAAAAGAAAGAGGTTAGTAAAAACAAACGTAGGTCCCCTGCAGTCGGAAACAGGGCAAGTCGTAATGGGGAACAAGGAAATGGCAGATCAATTGAACAAGTACTTTGGTTCGGTGTTTACTGTGGAGGACACACACAACCTGCCGGAAATAAAAGGGGTCAGAGGATCTGGTAAGAGGGAGGAGCTGAGGGAAATCCTTATTAGTCGGGAAAAGGTATTGGGGAAATTGATGGGACTAAAGGCTGAAAAATCCCCGGGGCCTGATGGTCTGCATCCCAGAGTACTTAAGGAGGTGGCCTTGGAAATAGTGGATGCATTGACGATCATTTTCCAACATTCCTTAGACTCTGGATCAGTTCCGATGGAGTGGAGGGTGGCCAATGTAACCCCTCTTTTTAAAAAAGGAGGGAGGGAGAAAGCAGGGAATTATAGACCGGTCAGCCTGACATCGGTCGTGGGTAAAATGATGGAAGCAATTATTAAAGATGTCATAACAGATCATTTGGAAAGTGGCGACATGATAGGTCCAAGTCAGCATGGATTTGTGAAAGGGAAATCATGCTTGACAAATCTTCTGGAATTTTTTGAGGATGTTTCCAATAGGGTGGACAGGGGGGAACCAGTAGATGTGGTGTATTTGGACTTTCAGAAGGCCTTCGACAAGGTCCCACACAAGAGATTGGTGAGCAAAGTTAAAGCACATGGGATTGGGGGTAATGTGTTGACGTGGATTGAGAACTGGTTGGCACACAGGAAACAAAGAGTAGGAGTAAATGGGTACTTTTCAGAATGGCAGGCAGTGACCAGCGGGGTACCGCAGGGTTCGGTGCTGGGACCCCAGCTGTTTACATTATATATTAATGATTTGGACGAAGGGATTAAATGTAATATCTCCAAATTTGCGGATGACACTAAATTGGGAGGCAGTGTGAACAATGAGGAGGATGCTAGGAGGCTACAGAGTGACTTGGACAGGTTGGGTGAATGGGCAAATGTATGGCAGATGAAGTACAATGTGGATAAATGTGAGGTTATCCACTTTGGTGGTAAAAATAGAGAGGCGGACTATTACCTGAATGGTGGCAGATTAGGGAAAGGGGAGGTGCAACGAGACCTGGGCGTCATGGTACATCAGTCACTGAAGGTGGGAATGCAAGTGCAGCAGGCAGTCAAGAAAGCAAACAGAATGATGGCCTTCATAGTAAGGGGATTTGAGTACAGGAGTAGGGAGGTGATGCTGCAGTTGTACAGGGCCTTGGTGAGGCCACACCTGGAGTATTGTGTGCAGTTTTGGTCTCCTAACTTAAGGAAGGACATTCTTGCTATTGAGGGAGTGCAGCGAAGGTTCACTAGATTGATTCCTGGGATGGCCGGACTGACATATCAAGAAAGATTGGGTCAACTGAACTTGTATCCTCTGGAGTTCAGAAGAATGAGGGGGGATCTTATAGAGACATTTAAAATCCTGACTGGTTTAGACAAATTAGATGCGGGCAGAATGTTCCCAATGTTAGGGAAAACTAGAACCAGGGGTCACAGTCTAAGGATTAAGGGGAAGCCATTTAAGACTGAGCTGAGGAGGAACTTCTTCACCCAGAGAGTGGTGAATCTATGGAATTCTCTTCCACAGAAGGTTGTTGAGGCCAGTTCGCTAAATATATTCAAAAGGGAGTTAGATATAACACTCACAACTAGGGGGATCAAGGGGTATGGCGAGAAAGCAGGAATGGGGTACTGAGGTAGCATGTTCAGCCATGAACGCATTGAATGGCGGTGCAGGCTCGAAGGACCGAATGGTCTACTCCTGTACCTATTTTCTATGTTTCTATGTTTCTATGTTTTGCCCATTTGCCTCCGATCTTTGGCCATTTGCCCCTGATCTTTGGCCATTTGCCCCCGATCTTTGGCCATTTGTCCCCGATCTTTGGCCATTTGCCCCCGATCTTTGGCCATTTGCCCTCGATCTTTGGCCATTTGTCCCCTGATCTTTGACCATTTGTTCCCGATCTTTGGCCATTTGTCCCCGATCTTTGGCCATTTGCCCCCGATCTTTGGCCATTTGCCCTCGATCTTTGGCCATTTGTCCCCTGATCTTTGGCCATTTGTCCCCTGATCTTTTTCCATTTGTCCCTGATCTTTGGCCATTTGCCCTCGATCTTTGGCCATTTGTCCCCTGATCTTTGACCATTTGCCCCTGATCTTTGGCCATTTGTCCCCTGATCTTTGGCCATTTGTCCCTGATCTTTGGCCATTTGCCCTCGATCTTTGGCCATTTGTCCCCTGATCTTTGACCATTTGCCCCCGATCTTTGGCCATTTGTCCCCTGATCTTTGGCCATTTGTCCCTGATCTTTGACCATTTGTCGCTGATCTTTGGCCATTTGTCCCTGATCTTTGACCATTTGTCGCTGATCTTTGGCCATTTGTCCCTGATCTTTGGCCATTTGTCCCCGATCTTTGGCCAGTTGCCCCCGACCTTTGGCCATTTGCCCATGACCTTTGGCCATTTGCCCCTGTTCTTTGGCCATTTGTCCCCTGATCTTTGGCCATTTGTCCCCGATCTTTGACCATTTGCCCCTGATCTTTGGCCATTTGCCCATGACCTTTGGCCATTTGCCCCTGATCTTTGGCCATTTGTCCCGATCTTTGGCCATTTGTCCCCGATCTTTGGCCATTTGCCCATGACCTTTGGCCATTTGCCCCTGATCTTTGGCCATTTGTCCCCGATCTTTGGCCATTTGTCCCCGATCTTTAACCATTTGCCCCCGATTTTTGGCCATTTGTCCCCAATCTTTGGCCATTCCCCCTGATCTTTGGCCATTTGCCCCCGATCTTTGGCCATTTGCCCCTGATTTTTGGCCAGTTGCCCCTGATTTTTGGCCAGTTGCCCCTGATCTTTGGCCATTTGCCCCTGATTTTTGGCCATTTGCCCCTGATTTTTGGCCATTTGCCCTCGATCTTTGGCCATTTGTCCCTGATATTTGGCCATTTGTCCCTGATCTTTGGCCATTTGCCCCTGATTTTTGGTAGCCGTGACCCCGTTTTCGAGTTTGCCGGTCTAGGAGTGATGGCCAGTGCTTCCATTTAATGTTACCGTCAGAGGCCAGGAGATGCCTTGAGGCAGAGGCTCCCCAGGCCTCAGAGAATGGCAGTGGGGGAAATGAAAAGCCTTTACCTCATTCTCAATTCTTACTGTGTTGTCCGGTGTTGCCTCGACATTGGGACTTCTTCAAGTTAGGCTTTACATCATTCTGCCGAGTGCCGGTTTATTGCTCTCTGATGTGGCTTGACTTGTTACTTCTCGAACAGACAAGTCTTCACCTCGCCACAGCTATTATTATTCTGGCTGTAGCACCACAGTTTCCATTGTTACTCCTACGAGGTTACAAAAATCCATTTTAGTGCAATGAATTTTATTTAACGGTTCGTATCACTTTGCTAGTTTCTCAGTTCCTCTGACTAAATCTGCATTCAGTCTTATCTGAAGGAGAAAGATCCTTTACCTCGTCCGTCACTGGATACCAAACAGTTTTTATGTGGATCTCTGGTCCAAGTCATTTTCTGCTTTATGTTTGTGAGCCTGTGTCTGTTTCTTAGCCTTTGCACTTGGTGCCTGCATTCTCTATAACGAGAGATCTGTATTCTGGAGAGAAAGAATATTATTTCACTTCACTCCCAACGAGCTGGACTTGCACTCCCTTCAAGGTCAGCTGCGTTTAACTGGAATAGCTCCGTGGCTCAGTCAGTGAGCTACTGGAGGGTGAGCAGCTCATGCACCTTTCTCCAAACTCAGGAGAAAACTGGAGAGGGACAATTAAAACAAAATCTCTAATCTTATCCTGAAAGTTCAGACCAGGGTTGAGTTACGGTCACATGGGTAATCGGTTAAGGGGACAAAACTCTGCTGCCCATGTCCTAACTCGCATTGTCCCGTTCACCCATCACCCCGCTGTGCTCGCTGACTGACATTGACTCCCGGTCCAGCAACGCCTGGATTTAAAAATTCTCATCCTTGTTTTCAAATCCCTCGCCCCTCCCTATCTCTGTAACCTCCTCCGGCCCTACAACCCTCCGACATCTCTACACTCCTCCAATTCTGGCCTTTTGCGCATCCCCGATTTCCATCGCTCCACCATTGGTGGCCGTGCCTTCAGCTGCCTGGGACCTTAGCTCTGGAATCCCCTCCCTAAACCTCTCCGCCTCTCTCTCTCCTCCTTTAAGACGCTCCGTAAAACCTACCTCTTTGACAAGGTTTTGATCACCTGTCCCAATATTTCCTTATGTGTTAATTTTTGTCCGATAACGCTCCTGTGAAGCGACTTGGGACATTTTGCTACATTAAAGGCGGTATATAAATGCAAGTTGGCGTTGTTGTTTGTAGACACTTGGAAAGGGAAAATACACGGCGTAAGTTATTTTACTGTCTTTATTACTGACAATCTTGGATCAAGGCCCAAAGCCCACAAGATTGCAAAGAGTAGAAGAGAATACAAGAAACAGTGATTAAATTGACACCAAGAACAGGGTATTAAAAGCCTGTAGATTGTAGGATGATGAGGTGACTGAGGAAAGTGAGGAGATCCAGTGAGTTCTGATGGAATACCACTGGGATATGAAACTGGGATTTCCACAATTTGTACACTCAGTCAGGAGCAAGCTTTCTCAGTACAGGTACAGCATGGGTTAGATACAGAGTAAAGCTCCCTCTACACTGTCCGATCAAACACTCCCAGGGTAGGTACAGCATGGGTTAGATACAGAGTAAAGCTCCCTCTACACTGTCCCATCAAACACTCCCAGGGCAGGTACAGCACGGGTTAGATAGAGTGTAAAGCTCCCTCTACACTGTCCCATCAAACACTCCCAGGGCAGGTACAGCACGGGTTAGATACAGAGTAAAGCTCTCTCTACACTGTCCCATCAAACACTCCCAGGGCAGGTACAGCGCGGGTTAGATACAGAGTAAAGCTCCCTCTACACTGTCCCATCAAACACTCCCAGAGCAGGTCCAGCATGGGTTAGATACAGAGTAAAACTCCCTCTACACTGGCCCATCAAACACTTCCAGGGCAGGTACAGCACGGGTTAGATACAGAGTAAAGCTCCCTCTACACTGTCCCATGAAACACTCCCAGGGCAGGTACATCACGGGTTAGATACAGAGTAAAACTCCCTCTACACTGTCCCATCAAACACTCCCAGGGCAGGTACATCACGGGTTAGATACAGAGTAAAGCTCCCTCTACACTGTCTCATCAAACACTCCCAGGGCAGGTACATCACGGGTTAGATACAGAGTAAAGCTCCCTCTACACTGTCTCATCAAACACTCCCAGGGCAGGTACAGCACGGGTTAGATACAGAGTAAAGCTCCGATACACTGTCCCATCAAACACTCCCAGGGCAGGTACAGCATGGGGTTAGATACAGAGTAAAGCTCCCTCTACACTGTCCGATCAAACACTCCCAGGGTAGGTACAGCATGGGTTAGATACAGAGTAAAGCTCCCTCTACACTGTCCCATCAAACACTCCCAGGGCAGGTACAGCACGGGTTAGATACAGTGTAAAGCTCCCTCTACACTGTCCCATCAAACACTCCCAGGGCAGGTACAGCACGGGTTAGATACAGAGTAAAGCTCTCTCTACACTGTCCCATCAAACACTCCCAGGGCAGGTACAGCGCGGGTTAGATACAGAGTAAAGCTCCCTCTACACTGTCCCATCAAACACTCCCAGAGCAGGTCCAGCATGGGTTAGATACAGAGTAAAACTCCCTCTACACTGGCCCATCAAACACTTCCAGGGCAGGTACAGCACGGGTTAGATACAGAGTAAAGCTCCCTCTACACTGTCCCATGAAACACTCCCAGGGCAGGTACATCACGGGTTAGATACAGAGTAAAACTCCCTCTACACTGTCCCATCAAACACTCCCAGGGCAGGTACATCACGGGTTAGATACAGAGTAAAGCTCCCTCTACACTGTCTCATCAAACACTCCCAGGGCAGGTACATCACGGGTTAGATACAGAGTAAAGCTCCCTCTACACTGTCTCATCAAACACTCCCAGGGCAGGTACAGCACGGGTTAGATACAGAGTAAAGCTCCGATACACTGTCCCATCAAACACTCCCAGGGCAGGTACAGCATGGGGTTAGATACAGAGTAAAGCTCCCTCTACACTGTCCCATCAAACACTCCCAGGGCAGGTACAGCACGGGTTAGATACAGAGTAAAGCTCCCTCTACACTGTCCCATCAAACACTCCCAGGGCAGGTACAGCATGGATTGATGTTGTACCTGGCCTGCACTGCACCAAGTTGCATTTCTGATTCAGATACCAGTCATTCATTTGATCCAGGCCGGTGTGCGTGCCAATTCTGCCAGGTTGCTGCTAGTTTTGTGTTGTGTATCTGTGCCCAAATTGAATTTGATTGAGAGTGCTCCAAATTCATCTCATTTGGGATCCTTACAGTTGGCAAAAATAGAAAAGACTTCCATCGCATCAGTCTGCCTGAGTTTTATTCTGTCTCAAAGGACCATCAGAGATTATAACCAACTTCACCAGCCCAGTTCCCTAATCCAGTCCCCTAGTCCAGTCCCCCAGCCCAGTCCCCCAGGCCAGTCCCTCAGCCCAGTCCCCCAGCCCAGTCCCCCAGCCCAGTCCCCCAGTCCAGTTCCCTAATCCAGTTCCCTAGTCCAGTCCCCCAGCCCAGTTCCCTAGTCCAGTTCCCTAATCCAGTTCTCTAGTCCAGTCGCCCAGTCCAATCCCCTAGTCCAGTTCCCTAGTCCACTTCTCTAGTCCAGTTCCCCAGCCAGTTCCCCAGCCCAGTCCCCCAGCCCAGTTCCCCAGCCCAGTTCCCCAGCCCAGTCCCCCAGCCCAGTTCCCCAGCCCAGTCCCCCAGCCCAGTCCCCCAGCCCAGTTCCCCAGCCCAGTCCCCCAGCCCAGTTCCCCAGCCCAGTCCCCCAGCCCAGTTCCCTAGTCCAGTTCCCTCGATTATACCCCACATTCATCGCTGGTGCTTTTGAGTAGAATTGTTGGCCTGGTAAGTGCCTTAAAATTCTTCAACAAAGACTCCTTCCAGTGAGGCACTCGAGAAATATTTTAAATTGTCATTCATTGTCTTTTGCAAGAAACTCAAATTAATTCAAATATATTCAGTCAATTGTTTGAAAGCTGAACAAAGAAAAAGAACGTTCTAAAACGCGAGGTGTCAGGAATATTGACAGACTTAGTCATTTACATAATTAAAACTCGGTGTATTTTTCCAGTTCTGTGTTGACTGAGACCAGCTGGGAGTTCTTGCCTTTGTTGTCTCTCTCGCTGTCTCTCCAGCCACCTCCCAACTTTCACTTTGCTGCTCTCCTGTGTTCTCTCTTCAATTTCCGTGTCTCTCAATGGGAACATTAGGAACAGGAGGGGGCCATTCAGCCCCTCGAGCCTGTTCTGCCATGCAATTAGATCATGGCTGATCTGCACCTCAGTTCCATCTACCCAGCTTTGCTCCGTATCCCTTGATATCCTTCCCTACCAAAAATCTAGCACTCTCAGTCTTAAAAATTTTAATTGTCCCCCAGCATCCACAGCCTTTTGGGGGAGGGAGTCCCAGATTTCCAACGTCCACAGGTTAATTGCTTTGGTACATACTGGGAACATGTTTGTAGCCGAGAATTCCACAATCTAACCTCTATGGAAAGAATATTGTTCTTAATCTCCCCTTTAATTCTTTCTGTGATTATTTTACATTTCTGCCCTCTCGTTACTATCTCATCAATCAATGGAGATAATCTATCACTATTTACCTCGTCATAATACTAACCATCAGGCTACCCTTTAACTTTCTAATTCTCTTATTCCCTAACCCTGGTAAAATCCCAGTGAATCTAGGCCACACCTTTTCCATTGCTTTTATATCCTTCCTATAATGTGATGCCCCAAAACTGTGCACAATGGCCCAAAGTTTGTTGGGAAAATAATGAAGCTTTTAATGGCGCTCGCCGTTATTAGTGCGTAAATAACCCAGCAACTTGTGGCGAGGGAGAGATTTCCGTGAATTGCGAATCGCCACAAGTTGCTGGATGATTTGTGCCGCTCCGCCATAAGCCTCGCGATAACAGCAGCTCGCCCTCAACCTCCCCGTGAGTTGCAAGAAATTGCTGCATTTGTGCATTAATTTTGCATTAAACTCGCCGCAGAAAGTTAGGGCTGGCATTTAACAGCGTGGGGACCCTTTTAATGAGGAGATTTATGTTCCTGCAATGCCATTCTATCTCTCCGGCCCAGAAAGTGAGCAATTTAAACCAAGAATCTCATTCCTCCAGCTAGTAAATTGTTCTTAGAGATTTTTTAAATTTTAAATTTTAATTAATTTTTTATTACTTTTCCTTTCAGTCTCTTTTTTCTCTTTCTTCATTCAATCTTTCTTTCTCTGTTTATTTCTCTTTCTGTACCTGAATTGACTCTAATTCATCCAATTTCTCCATTGTTCCTCTGTTTATTTCACAATCCTTAAATTCCATTGGTTAAGGAGATAGACTGTTGGTCCCGCCGTTCACTGAGGTCCCAGATGCCCCTTTGCCCTCGTTGCGCCGTTATCAGCTCGCACTGCCAGTAAGTTACGGTACAAAACATTTTCAAGCTGAAGGGTGAGAAAATAAATCTACCTAACGGGGCACTCGGCGAGATGCCCCACTCCAGCAAGGTCTGGGCCATTACTCTAACCATGGACCAACTGAAGTCTTGTAGAGCAGAGCTCCTTGTACTTGTGTGGCCGCTGGAATCTAATTCATCTTTGTCCTGCCCTTAGATTGTGGAATTATAGAAGAAGTTGCAGGCCCCGGGAGCAGCGGTTTGTCAAGTCATTGCTTTGCGCTTCAGGCTGCTTTAAACTATTTTCTCCTTTATTCATGGCCTGTGCCTTGTTTTATTCTGAGGTGGATCTACTGCTCTCGTACCCCTGAGCTCGATTTCTCAATAAAGACACTGTCCACACTTTGTGCTGTGGAATTATGCCCATTTGGGACCAATACAGCCTCCAATTCATTGGAGCCTCACACTGACCTGAGCCTTCCACCTCATCAGTACCGGCTTGGGTTGTATTCAGGGCCCAGACATGAAAAGACAATTGTTCTAACAAATTCATGATCTAGTCTAATCAAAGGAAATCTCAGGAAGGGAAAGTAATAATGGTTAGAATAATTGGAAATATAAATTGCAAAGTGCATCTGAAAATTAATATCAAAGTCCTATGTAGTCATTACAGGTTTGATTATATTCATAAACATTCTTCACATTTTTAAATATTAAAATGAAAAATGGATTTTGTTCCCACTCCAAACTATGAAATATTATTGGCTCTCAACCTGAAAACTACACTTTCTAGAGTTACAGGAACCAGTACTCTGAGCTTATCGCGATAACTAAGCATTTTTAAACTATATCTCGCATCAAGTCAGAACATTTGTAAGAATGAAACTAGAAAGGGTCTCTTCATTCCACGGAGAAAGCCCTGGATTGTTTCAGCAGCAACTGTTAGCTACCATGGGGGGTTTGGGGTCACTCTGAATGGATGAGCTGAGATGGGCCAATTGGCCTCCCTCATCCAAAATTGTCTTGTGATCATTGACACCCAATCTATCATGGACCATACCCAACCCATTCCAGCTAGGAATATAGGACATAGGAACATAGGAACAGGGGGAGGCCATTCAGCCCCTCGAGCCTGTTCCGCCATTCAATGAGATCATGGCTGATCTGCGACCTAACTCCATATACCCGCCTTTGGCCCATATCCCTTAATACCTTTGGTTAACAAAAAGCTACCAATCTCCGATTTAAAATTAATAATTGATCTAGCATTAATTGCCGTTTGCGGAAAAGAGTTCCAAACTTCTACCACCCTTTGTGTGTAGAAGTGTTTCCTAATTTCACTCCTGAAAGGTCTGGCTCTAATTTTTAGACTATGCCCCCTAGTCCTAGAGGCCCCAACCAGCGGAAATAGTTTCTCTCTATCTACCCTATCTGTTCCCCTTAATATCCTGAAAACTTCAATCAGATCACCCCTTAACCTTCTAAATTCTAGGGAATACAACCCTAATTTGTGTAATCTCTCCTCGTAACTTAACCCTTGAAGTCCGGGTATCATTCTGGTAAATCTACGCTGCACTCCCTCCAAGGTCAATATATCCTTCCTAAGGTGTGGTGCTCAGAACTGCTCACAGTGCTCCAGGTGTGGTCTAACTAGAGTTTTGTATAGCTGCAGCATAACTTCTACCCCCTTGTGTTCTAGTCCTCTAGATATAAAGGCCAGCATCCCATTAGCCTTTTTGATTATTTTCTGTACCTGTTCTTGACATTTTAATGATCTATGTACCTGGACCCCCAAGTCTCTTTGGACTTCCACTGTTTTTAGCTTTTTACCATTTAGAAAGTACCCTGTTCTATCCTTTTTAGGTCCAAAGTGGATGACCTCACATTTGCTTACATTGAAATCCATTTGCCACAGTTTTGCCCATTCACTTAATCTATCAATATCCCTTTGTAATCTTATGCCTTCATCTACACTGCCTACAATGCCGTCTATCTTTGTGTCATTAGCAAATTTGGATATATGACTTTCTATACCATCATCTAAGTCATTAATAAATATTGTGAATAGTTGAGGCCCCAACACAGATCCCTGCGGGACACCACTAGTCACATCCTGCCAATGACAGTACCTACCCATTATCCCTACTGCCTGTCTCCTGCCCCTCAGCCAATTTCCTAACCAGGTCAATAATTTGCCCTCAATTCCATGGGCTTCTACCTTAGATAACAGTCTCTTATGTGAGACTTTATCAAATGCCTTCTGGAAGACCATATAAATAGCATTCATAGACATTCCCCTGTCCACTATAGTCACCTCTTCAAAAAATTCAATCAGGTTCGTCAGGCATGACCTATTTCACAAATCCATGCTGGCTCTTTCTGATCAACTGAAATTTTTTGAGATGTTCAGTCACCCTATCCTTAATTATAGATTCTAGCAATTTCCCGACAACAGATGTTAGGCTAACTAGTCTATAATTCCCTGGTTTCACTCTCTTGCCATTCTTAAAAAGCAGAGTGACATGCACAATTTTCCAATCTAAAGGGACGGTTCCAGAATCTAGAGAACTTTGGAAGATTATAGTTAGGGCATCTGCAATGTGCTCACCTACTTCCATTAAAACCTTAGGATGGAAACCATCTGGCCCTGGGGATTTGTTACTCTTTAGTGCCATTATTTTCTTCATTACTGTTAATTTACTTATGTTAATTTTATTGAGTCCCTGTCCCCGATTCAATATTAGTTTCTTTGGGATTTCCGGCGTGCTATCCTCTTCTTCTACTGTAAATACTGACGCAAAGTAATTATTCAACATGTCCGCCATTTCCCCAATGTCATTGACAATATCACCACTTTCAGTTTTTAAAGGGCCAATATTGCTCCTGACTACCCTCTTTTTCCTAATGCAGCTGTAAACATTCTTCGTATTGATTTTGCTATCCGTTGCCAGTTTCTTTTCATACTCCCTCTCTGTAGCTCTTACTACTTGTTTTGTGACCCTTTGCTGTTCTTTGTATCGTTCCCATTCCCTAGGATCTGTGCTATTTTTTGCACTTTTGTATGCCCTTTTCTTTAGTTTTATGCTGTACCTTACCTCTTTAGTTGTCCATGGCTTTTTTTAAACATCGCCCACTGATCTTCTGTCATTTTACCCATTAACATATTTGCCCAGTTTACTGTGGACAGTCTCTGCCTCATCCCGTTGAAGTCGGCCTTACCTAAATCTAGAATCTTAGTAGCTGTTTCGCATTTCTCCCTTTCAAATGTTATGTTGAACTCATAGAAACATAGAAACATAGAAGATAGGAGCAGGAGTAGGCCATTCGGCCTCTCGAGCCTGCTCCGCCATTCGATGAGATCATGGCTGATCATCTAAACTCAGTACCCTGTACCTGCCTTCTCCCCATATCCCTTGATACCTTTAGCTTTAAGAAATATATCTAACTCATCCTTGAATATATTTAATGACTTCGCCTCAACTACCTTCTGTGGTAGAGAATTCCACAGGTTCACCACTCTCTGGGTGAAGAAATTCTTCCTCATTTCTGTCCTAAATGGTTTACCCGTTATCCGTAGATTATGACCCCTGGTTCTGGACTCTCCGACCATCGGGAACATTCTTCCTGCATCTAGTTTGTCCAGACCTGTCAGAATTTTATATGTTTCGATGAGATCCCCTCTCATTCTTCTATACTCCAGTGAGTATAAGCCCAATCGACCCAATCTCTCCTCATATGTCATTCCTGCCATCCCAGGTATCAGCCTTGTGAATCTTCGCTGAACTCCTTCCATGGCAAGAACATCCTTCCTCAGATGTTATGATCGCTATTGGATAAATGTTCATGCACAGTTAGGCTGGTAACTAAATCTGGCTCATTACTCATTACTAAATTTAATATGGCTTGCCCCTTGTTGCCTCTAGGACATATTGTTGTAGAAAACTATCCCGGACACACTCAAGAAATTCACTACCTTTCTGACAGGTGCTAGTCTGCTTTTCCCAATCTATATAACAGTTACAATCCCCCATTAAAACCACTCTGCCTTTACTACAAGCTTGTCTAATCTCTGCATTTATACAATCTAGCACTTCAGAGCAGCTACCAGGGGGCCTATACACAACTCCCACTACAGTCTTAGATCCTTTCCTATTTCTTAATTCAACCCAAAAGGTCTCCACTGGCTGCTTACCTCTCTTTAAATCCTCTCTTATCATTGAAGTGATTTCATCCTTGATCACTAAGGCTACTCCTCCCCCTCTGCCATTTTCCCTATCTGTCCTGTTAGACAATCTAAAGTAGAACTTCTAAATTGGAAGAGGGCTAACTTCAATGGGATGAGAGGGGATCTAGCCAGGGTAAAATGGAACTAAAGATTGACAGGAAAAACTGTAATGGAACAATGGGTGATCTTTAAAGAGGAGGTGTTTCAGGTACAGGCTAGGAACATTCCAACAAGAGGGAAAGGTAAGGAAACCAAAGCCAGGGCTCCTTGGATGACGAGGGAGATAGAGAATATGATGAAACAAAAAAAAGAGGGGATATGATGCATGTCAGGTGAATTCTTCAAGTGAGAACCAGGCGAAATACAATAAGTTGAGAGGGGAAGTGAAGAGGAAAATAAGATTGGCAAAGAGAGAATATGAGACTAGAATAGCAGTTAACATAAAAGGGAATCCAAAAATATTCTACCAGCATATAAATAGTAAGTGGGTAGTAAGAGGCGGGGTGGGGCCTATTAGGGACAAAGAAGGTGATATATGCTTAGAGGCACAGGGCAAGGCTAGAATACTCAATGAGTACTTTGTATCGGTGTTTACTAATGAAGAGGATGCTGACAAAATATCGGTAGAAGCGGAGATGGTAGAGGTAATGGATGGGGTGAAAATTGATAGGTAGGATGTACTGGAAAGGCTGGATATGCTTAGAGTGGATAAGTCGCCTGGTCCGGATGGCTTACATCCCAGGATGGTAAGGGAAGTGGGGGTGGAGATAGCAGAAGGGCTTGCCATAATCTTCCAATCTTCCCTAGATACGGGTGAGGTGACAGAGGATTGGAAAGTGGCAAATGCGACATCCTTGTTTAAGAAAGGGTGTAAGGACAATTCTAGTAACTACAGGCCGGTCAGTTTAACATCAGTGGTGGGTAAGGTTTTAGAAACAATAATCAGGGAAAAAATTAACAGGCACTTGGAGAGGTTTAAGTTAATTGAGAAGAGCCAGCACGGATTGTAAAAGGCAGATCGTGTTTGACTAATCCAATTGAATTTTTTGATGAAGTAACAGAGAAGGTTGATGAAGGGAATGCAGTGGATGTGGTCTACATGGATTTTAAGAAAGCGTTTGACAAAGTATCACATAAAAGGCTGGTTAACAAAATTGAGGGTCATGGAATAGGTGGGTCAGTGGCAGCTTGGATAAGAAATTGGCTTAAGGACAAAAAACAGCGAGTTGAGGTAAATGGTTGTTTTTCAGACTGGAGGATGGTAGATAGTGGTGTTCCCCAAGGGTCAGTGCTAGGACCACTGCTTTTTTTGATATATATAAATGATTTGGATATTGGAATACAGAGTAGAATTTCTAAATTTGCCGATGACACTAAACTTGGGGGTGTGGCAAACAGTGAGGAGGATACCAATTGACTGCAACAGGACATAGATAGGCTAGCAGAATGGACAGACAAGTGGCAGATGGAATTTAATACAGAGAAGTGTGAGGTGATGCATTTTGGCAGAAGGAATAGGGAGAGGCAATACAGACTTCATGGCACAGTTCTAAAGAGTGTGCAGGGACAGAGGGACCTTGGAGTTAATGTGCATAGGTCCCTGAAGGTGGCGGGACATATTGAGAGAGTGGTTAGCAAAGCATATGGGATCTTGGGCTTCATAAATAGAGGTATTGAGTACAAAAGCAGGGAAGTTATGCTGAACCTTTATAAAGCTCTGGTTAGGCCACAACTAGACTATTACGTCCAGTTCTGGTCACCACACTTTAGGAAGGATGTGAAGGTCCTTGAGAGGGTGCAGAGGATATTTACCAGAATGGTTCCAGGGATGAGGGATTTTAGCTACAAGGTTAGGTTGGAGAAGCTGGGGTTGTTCTCCTTGGAGCAAAGGAGGTTGAGGGGAGATTTGATAGGGGTGTACAAGATTATGACGGGTTTGAATAAGGTAGACAGAGAAAGGCTGTTCCCATTAGCTGATGGTACAAGGACTAGGGGACACAGATTTAAGGTTTTGGGCAAGAGATACAGAGGGGATGTGAGGAAGAAACATAGAAACAAAGAAACATAGAAAAATAGGAGCAGGAGTAGGCCATTCGGCCCTTCGAGCCTGCTCCGCCATTCAATATGATCATGGCTGATCCTCTATCTCATTACCATATTCCTGCTCTCTCCCCATACCCCTTGATGCCTTTTGTGTCTAGAAATCTATCTATCTCCTTCTTAAATATATTCAATGACTTGGCCTCCACAGCCTTCTGTGGTAGAGAATTCCACAGGTTCACCACCCTCTGAGTGAAGACATTTCTCCTCATCTCATTCCTAAATGTCCTACCCCGTATCCTGAGACTGTGACCCCTCGTTCTAGACCCCCCAGCCAGGGGAAACATCCTCCCTGCATCCAGTCTGTCTAGCCCTGTCAGAATTTTATACGTTTCAATGAGATCCCCTCTCATTCTTCTAAACTCTAGTGAATACAGGCCTCGTCAACCCAATCTCTCCTCATACGACAGTCCTGCCATCCCAGGAATCAGTCTGGTGAACCTTCGCTGCACTCCCTCTATGGCAAGTATATCCTTTCTTAGGTAAGGAGACCAAAACTGCACACAGTACTCCAGGTGTGGTCTCACCAAGGCCCTGTATAACTGTAGTAAGATATCCTTGCTCCTGTACTCAAATCCTCTTGCAACGAAGGCCAACATACCATTTGCCTTCCTAACTGCTTGCTGCACCTGCATGTTTGCTTTCAGTGACTGGTGTACAAGGACACCCAGGTCCCTCTGTACATCAACATTTCCCAATCTATCACCATTTAAATAATACTCTGCCTTTCTGTTTTTCCTACCGAAGTGGATAACTTCACATTTATCCACGTTATACTGCATCTGCCATGTATTTGCCCACTCACTCAACTTGTCTAAATCACCTTGAAGCCTCTTTGCATCCTCCTCACAACTCACAATCCCACCTAGTTTCATGTCGTCAGCAAACTTGGAAATATTACATTTGGTTCCCTCATCCAAATCATTGATATATATTGTGAATAGCTGGGGCCCAAGCACTGATCCTTGCGGTACCCCACTAGTCACCGCCTGCCACCCTAAAAAAGACCCATTTATTCCTATTCTCTGTTTCCTGTCTGTTAACCAATTTTCAATCCATGCCAGTATATTACCCCCAATCCTATGTGCTTTAATTTTGCACACTAACCTCTTATGTGGAACTGTATCAAAGGCCTTCTGAAAATCCAAATACACCACATCCACTGGTTCCCCTTTATCTATTCTACCAGTTACATCCTCAAAAAACTCCAGTAGGTTTGTCAAACACGATTTCCCTTTCATAAATCCATGTTGACTTTGTCTAATCCTGTTGATATTTTCTAAGTGTCCTGTTATCACATCCTTTATAATAGACGCTAACATTTTCCCTACTACTGATGTTAGGCTAACCGGTCTGTAGTTCCCTGTTTTCTCTCTCACTCCTTTTTTAAATAGTGGGGTTATATTTGCCACCCTCCAATCTACAGAAACTGTTCCATAATCTATAGAATTTTGGAAGATGACAACCAATGCATTCACTATTTCCATGGCTACCTCTTTTAGTACTCTGGGATGCAGATTATCAGGCCCTGGGGATTTATCGGCTTTCAGTCCCATTAATTTCTCCAGCACTATTTTTTTACTAATACTAATTTCCTTTAATTCCTCCTTCTCACTAGACCCTTGGTTCCCTAGCATTTCTGGGAAGTTATTTGTGTCCTCTTCCGTGAAGACAGAACCAAAGTATTTGTTTAATTGCTCTGCCATTTTCTTGATCTCCATTATAAATTCTTTTTTACGCAGCGAGTGGTAATGACCTGGAACTCGCTGCCGATGAGGATGGTGGAAACGGAGACGACCAATGATTTCAAAAGGAAATTGGATCTGCATTTGAGGGAAATAAACTTGCAGGACTACGGGGATAGAGCAGGGGAATGGGAATGACTGGATTGCTCTACAGAGAGCTGGGCCGAATGGCCTCCTTCTGTGCCGTAATGATTCTATGACTCTGTGACATTATAACCTGGTATATTTAGTTCCCAGTCCTGACCGTCTTGCAGCCGTGTCTCAGTAATGGCTACCATGTCATACCCTCCAATTTGAATTCGTGCTTGCAGTTCATTCAATTTATTCCTTATACTCCGTGCGTTTGTATAAAGAACGCTGATTTGGCCCACACACCTTAGCCTGTCCTTCAGCTCTCGTGTTTTACTCACATGTTTCTTATTTCTGTCTCCTGGTTTAATCGCTTTACATCTTTTAGTTTTCCCTTTATCTGTAGTGTCTAAAGTACAATTTCTGACTGTTACTCTGCTCTCTTCCCTTTCATTTGTTTTTGAACTACTATTTGTACTATTTGTACTGCAATTTCCCTCTGAGCCCTCCCCCCACCCCCACCCCCCATTTACTAGTTTAAAGTCCTTGTGACCGCCCTATTTATCGTTTTCACTAGGACCCAGGCCCCAGACCGGTTCAGGTGGAGCCTGTCCCAACAGAACAGTTCCTTCCTGTCCCAGTACTGGTGCCAGTGCCCCATGAAATGGAACCTCGCTTTCCCACACCACTCATTTAGCCATGTGTTCACTTCCCTAATCAGTTTATCCCTACGCCAATTTGCACGTGGCTCAGGTAATAATCCAGAGATTACAACCCTTGAGGTCCTGGTCTTTAATTTAGCTCCTAGTTCTTGGTACTCCCCAAACAGGACCTCTTACCTACTCTTCCCTATGTTGTTGGTCCCAACATGGACCACAACGACTGGATCCTCCCCTCCCTCTCCAATATCCTTTCAAGCCGGCTCGAGATGTCCCTTACCCTGGCACCAGGTAGGCAACATACCATGTGGGACTCTCAATCTTGTTTACAAAGGATGCTATCTGTCCCCCTAATTATAGAATCCCCTACAACTACCACATTACACTTCCTCTCCTCCTCCCCCCCAGGACAGCCTTCTGCTCCAAAGTGCCTTGGTCTGCATTCTGGCTGTCCTTCCGACAGTCTTTATCCTTATCCTCACAGCTAGCAAGTATATTGTACCTGTTGGATTGGGTCAGTTTCTGTGAATCCTTGTTCCCTTTCTTACCTGGGTTCCCCTTACTCTGCACACTATCAGTCACACCAACCCCATTCTGATCCTGCACCTCTCTACGAGATGTGACCAAAGTCTGGAGCAAACTATTCAGATACTCCTCCCCCTCCCTTATATGTCGGAGTGTCTCCAACTCACACTCCAGCTCAATGACTCTGAGCCGGAGAGATTCGAGACGGAGACATCTCCTGCAGACATGTTCGTTCGGGAGTCTCGCACACAAACTCCCACAGACTGCAGTCCAGACACACAACCTGCTCTGCCATATCTTAGTCTAGATTATTTTATTTATTTAATTAGTTACAGTCTTTATTCAACAACTATTTATAGTTATATTAATTAGTTTAACTAGTTAAGTTATAAATTTAATAAAGTGCTTTATAGTTTTCCCGCTCCTAGTTTAAACCACTGTCCTAGGTTAGAGAGAAAAAACGTTAATACTCACCCACCAAACACCTACCTGCTGTCCTGTGACGTCACTCCTTGGTTTTTGTTGTTGTTGAAATCGTCGGAGGTAAAACTCCCCGGTGCTGCCACTGCTCAGTTACCCGCTGCCTCGGTCTCCCGCTGATTTAACCAGTGCCTCCTCGGTGCTGCCGCTGCTTAGGTCCACACTGCCTCGGTCTCCCGCTGATTTAACCAGTGCCTCCTCGGTGCTGCCGCCGCTCAGTTACCCGCTGCCTCGGTCTCCCGCTGATTTAACCGGTGCCTCCTCGGTGCTGCCGCCGCTCAGTTACCCGCTGCCTCGGTCTCCCGCTGATTTAACCAGTGCCTCCTCGGTGCTGCCGCTGCTTAGGTCCACACTGCCTCGGTCTCCAGCTGATTTAACCAGTGCCTCCTCGGTGCTGCCGCCGCTCAGTTACCCACTGCCTCGGTCTCCCGCTGATTTAACCAGTGCCTCCTCGGTGCTGCCGCTGCTTAGGTCCCTGAGCGACAGCAGCACCTCTCATGAGGAATTTTGTTTTCAAATCACCTCCTTGCCAAAGTAAATCAAGCAAAACTCCAGATTATTGCATCTAACTCTACCTCCTAAAATATTCATCTGTGACCAGTTGCCTTCCTTGACATGACCTGTCCATGGATGAGCTAGCCAGAAACTTACTTTTATTACCCGCAATCCTACAACCTACAGACTTTGAAAAGCCAAGCTTGGCATCACCAAACCACTAGTTCTTGATTTACCAATCTTCTCACCAAGCATTTCCAACCATTGTGGTATTGCGCACTATGTGCATTGCCCAAAGACCTACAGCTTCTCAGTAAAAACAAGCTCCTATTCCTAACCAGTTAGTCATCTAAATCTTTGTTTTAAAGTTGCTAAATATTAATCGGTACAAGTCTGGGGACAGGAGAATGAAACGTTTATTTCATACCCTTAAGATCAAATAAATAAATAGTCAAATCCTACAATGCACTTAAGCAACTTCATAAAGCAATGCTACGTGTGTCAGCACTAAGCTCTGCCGTGACTGGGATATTAGACCACAGAGAATGTGATGTCCTCTCGGGCTCTCTCTGATTGACAGTTTAGCTTCCCGAAGAATAATGATGCCGTCTACTCCCGCTTGTTAGATGGAATGATTGACACCACTGCACTTGTCAGCAGAGAGATAAAGGTAGTTTAAGGGCAAGTTTTAATGTAGTGATCAACATTTAGACAGATGCATCTTTCATTGTCTGAGAATGAAATGGAAAGTGAGAGAGGTTTGTTGATAATGTTCTACTTTGTAAACATCGTGTTGAGTAAGTTAATGGACTAGAACCTTTCCTGATCATTATCATCTCATTGAAGTGGACAAATTTGGTGAATTTACAACTAAATTCAGCTCCGCAATATCACAGTGATGTTTTACTATTGTTACTCCAACTATTGCTTCTATTACTGATACTAACTATTACCTCAACTATTACTATTATAACTTACTTTGGCTATTATTACTGCCGCTATTACCACAACTATTACTATCACAAATACCATCACTACTAGAAATGGAATTACTGTTATTTCTATTGCTACGAGAACAAAACTACAACTACCATTACTATAACTACCATTACTATAACTACCAATACAACTACCATTACTATAACTACCATTACTATAACTACCATTACTATAACTAACAATACAACTACCATTACTATAACTACCATTACTATAACTACCAATACTACAACTACCATTACTATAACTACCATTACTATAACTACCAATACAACTACCATTACTATAACTACCAATACTACAACTACCATTACTACAACTACCATTACTATAACTACCATTACTATAACTACCAATACTACAACTACCATTACTATAACTACCATTACTGTAACTACCAATACAACTACCATTACTATAACTACCAATACTACAACTACCAATACTACAACTACCATTACTACTACTACCATTACTATAATTACCATTACTATAACTACCATTACTATAACTACCATTACTATAACTACCAATACTACAACTACCATTACTATAACTACCATTACTATAACTACCAATACAACTACCATTACTATAACTACCATTACTATAACTACCAATACTACAACTACCATTACTATAACTACCATTACTATAACTACCAATACAACTACCATTACTATAACTACCAATACTACAACTACCATTACTACAACTACCATTACTATAACTACCATTACTATAACTACCAATACTACAACTACCATTACTATAACTACCATTACTGTAACTACCAATACAACTACCATTACTATAACTACCAATACTACAACTACCAATACTACAACTACCATTACTACTACTACCATTACTATAATTACCATTACTATAACTACCATTACTATAACTACCACAGTTTAACAGGGTGTGTGTACGACAGGCAGTGAATTCTCGGTTCTGCTCGGTGCCGTTACTAACGGAGCCAGTAATCAGTTTCAATCTGATTTTCAAATGATTCCACACCTTTTACAGACGTTAGTAGAATTAAATAGCACAATTGCTAAGAAACTTTATCCCGTGACTCTGACCTGACCCCTGGGTTGATGGTTTCAGCAGATGTGCAGCTTCTCGAGGCGCTTCATTAATCATCTTGTGCTGGAAAGTGTCTGGTTAACTCCTCATTTGCCAAAACCATCTCAGCAAACCCAAAACATCTCTCACTGTGAGCTTCAACCGTTAACATCTTTGGTGCATCTTATATTGGCTGTTTCATTTAGACATTGGCGGCTCCTGCTACAGTCACCTCTGAACTTTTCTCTTTCATTCCTACTAACTCCGAATCCCCGTCCTACATACTCTTCAACTCCCTGATCCTCACTGCTGAAATCAAGACTCTTAGATCTGAGAACTGTGCAACTCCTCACCTCCCTCAGTCCTCCGATAATCGGAATCTTTCAATCCTGAGTGTGGAAACACATGGCTAATCATTGGACTGCTTAATAAAACACAAACTCCGAGATTAATTGTAATGTTATTCATGTATTATATATTAATTATGGAACTACATGGATATGCTACATATTAAAAACTATTAATTAGTATTGTTAATCAATGCTGTAACTACATCATTATCTGTATGTATTTTATCTCCCTCTCTCTCTATCTTTCTCTCTGACTGTCTCCCTGTCTGACTGTCTCCCTGTCTGACTGTCTCGCTGTCTGACTGTCTGACTGTCTCCCTGTCTGACTGTCTCGCTGTCTGACTGTCTCGCTGTCTGACTGTCTCCCTGTCTGACTGTCTCCCTGTCTGACTGTCTCACTGTCTGACTGTCTCGCTGTCTGACTGTCTCGCTGTCTGACTGTCTCCCTGTCTGACTGTCTCGCTGTCTCCCTGTCTGACTGTCTCCCTGTCTGACTGTCTCGCTGTCTCCCTGTCTGACTGTCTCCCTGTCTGACTGTCTCACTGTCTGACTGTCTCGCTGTCTGACTGTCTCGCTGTCTCCCTGTCTGACTGTCTCCCTGTCTGACTGTCTCGCTGTCTGACTGGCTGACTGTCTCACTGTCTCCCTGTCTGACTGTCTCCCTGTCTCCCTGTCTCCCTGTCTGATTGTCTCCCTGTCTGATTGTCTCCCTGTCTGACTGTCTCGCTGTCTGACTGTCTCACTGTCTGATTGTCTCCCTGTCTCGCTGCCTCCCTGTCTGGCTGTCTCCCTGTCTGACTGCCTCGCTGTCTGACTGTCTCCCTGTCTCGCTGCCTCCCTGTCTGGCTGTCTCCCTGTCTGACTGTCTGACTGTCTCGCTGTCTGACTGTCTCGCTGTCTGACTGTCTCCCTGTCTCGCTGCCTCCCTGTCTGGCTGTCTCCCTGTCTGACTGTCTCGCTGTCTGACTGTCTCCCTGTCTCGCTGCCTCCCTGTCTGGCTGTCTCCCTGTCTGACTGTCTCGCTGTCTCCCTGTCTGACTGTCTCACTGTCTGATTGTCTCCCTGTCTGACTGTCTCGCTGTCTGACTGTCTCACTGTCTGACTGTCGCGCTGTCTGACTGTCTCGCTGTCTGACTGTCTCCCTGTCTGACTGTCTCGTTGTCTCCCTGTCTCGCTGTCTCCCTGTCTGACTGTCTCGCTGTCTGACTGTCTCGCTGTCTGACTGTCTCCCTATCTCGCTGTCTGACTGTCTCCCTGT
Organism: Squalus acanthias; assembly: GCA_030390025.1. Classification (NCBI taxonomy): domain Eukaryota; kingdom Metazoa; phylum Chordata; class Chondrichthyes; order Squaliformes; family Squalidae; genus Squalus; species Squalus acanthias. The sequence continues at coordinate 467,122 of JASTWF010000052.1, forward strand.
CTGACTGTCTCCCTGTCCTGTCTGACTGTCTCGCTGTCTCGCTGTCTCCCTGTCTGACTGTCTTGCTGTCTGACTGTCTCCCTGTCTCCCTGTCTGACTGTCTCACTGTCTGATTGTCTCGCTGTCTGACTGTCTGACTGTCTGATTGTCGCGCTGTCTGACTGTCTCGCTGTCTGACTGTCTCCCTGTCTGACTGTCTCGTTGTCTCCCTGTCTCCCTGTCTGACTGTCTCGCTGTCTGACTGTCTCGCTGTCTCCCTGTCTGACTGTCTCTCTGTCTGACTGTCTCGCTGTCTGACTGTCTTGCTGTCTGACTGTCTCCCTGTCTCTCTGTCTGACTGTCTCGCTGTCTGACTGTCTCGCTGTCTGACTGTCTCACTGTCTGACTGTCGCGCTGTCTGACTGTCGCGCTGTCTGACTGTCTCCCTGTCTGACTGTCTCGTTGTCTCCCTGTCTCGTTGTCTCCCTGTCTCGCTGTCTCCCTGTCTGACTGTCTCGCTGTCTGACTGTCTCCCTGTCTCGCTGTCTGACTGTCTCCCTGTCTGACTGTCTCCGTCTCCCTGTCTGACTGTCTCGCTGTCTGACTGTCTCGCTGTCTCCCTGTCTGACTGTCTCTCTGTCTGACTGTCTCGCTGTCTGACTGTCTTGCTGTCTGACTGTCTTCCTGTCTCCCTGTCTGACTGTCTCACTGTCTGACTGTCTCCCTGTCTCCCTGTCTGACTGTCTCGCTGTCTGACTGTCTCCCTGTCTGACTGTCTCCCTGTCTGACTGTCTCCCTGTTTGACTGTCTCTATTTGTCTTTCTCTCCCACTCAAATAATTCTTTGTTGTAGAATTCTGGAACAGTTGTTGGAGTTTAATCTCCCAATGCTCACTGGGGCTCTGCTAGCTTTGGGTCTGGACGGGGAATGAGCCAGCAGAGTTCCTGCTCTTCCTCACCACCCAGTGACGCCTGCGAATGAGTGAATATCGGGTCAGACTCAGCCTTCCACAGTCAAATAGCCTGTATGTTTACATATGAAGAATGCTCCCGGTGAAGAGACCCGAGGTGTTCGGCGCCTTCCCGGATGCTTCTCCTCCACTTTGTGCGGTCTTGGGCCAGGGATTCCCAGGTGTCGGTGGGGATGTTGCACCTTTTCAAGGAGGCTTTGAGGGTGTCCTTGAAACGTTTCCTCTGCCCACCTGGGGCTCTCTTGCCGTGTCGGAGCTCCGAGTAGAGCACTGCCTAAGAAGAGCCTGTAGGTTTACATATGAAGAATGGTCACTGAACGAGGTACCAGAGTGTGGCCATGCCTGTGAAACCTGTGCCTCAGTGCAGGACTCAACACTTGATGGGACAGTGTAGAGGGAGCTTTACTCTGTATCTAACCCGTGCTGTACCTGCCCTGGGAGTGTTTGATAGGGACAGTGTAGAGGGAGCTTTACTCTGTATCTAACCCGTGCTGTACCTGCCCTGGGAGTGTTTGATGGGGACAGTGTAGAGGGAGCTTTACTCTGTATCTAACCCGTGCTGTACCTGCCCTGGGAGTGTTTGATGGGACAGTGTAGAGGGAGCTTTACTCTGTATCTAACCCGTGCTGTACCTGCCCTGGGAGTGTTTGATGGGACAGTGTAGAGGGAGCTTTACTCTGTATCTAACCCGTGCTGTACCTGCCCTGGGAGTGTTTGATGGGACAGTGTAGAGGGAGCTTTACTCTGTATCTAACCCGTGCTGTACCTGCCCTGGGAGTGTTTGATGGGACAGTGTAGCGGGAGCTTTACTCTGTATCTAACCCGTGCTGTACCTGCCCTGGGAGTGTTTGATGGGACAGTGTAGAGGGAGCTTTACTCTGTATCTAACCCGTGCTGTACCTGCCCTGGGAGTGTTTGATGGGACAGTGTAGAGGGAGCTTTACTCTGTATCTAACCCGTGCTGTACCTGTCCTGGGAGTATTTGATGGGACAGTGTAGAGAGAGCTTTACTCCGTATCTAACCCGTGCTGTACCTGCCCTGAGAGTGTTTGATTAACAGCATAAGATGTGAAATAGCACTCTTTCAAGCATTCTTCTAATTTGAGATTGCAAATAGACAATGGGCTGGATTTTGAATGGCCCATGGAGTCGGGTTTGGAGGCGTGTGGGGAGGTTAAAGTTGCAGGGTCGGGGGTCCCGACCCCATCCCGACTCCATCCCGCCTCCACGCAATTTTGACAAAATCAGTCACGGTGTTCCCGACTCCGTCCCGCCTCCAAGAGGCGGGAGAGGCCATTAAACCCCTTAGCAAGCCCTAAATTGGCTCTGTAATGCCATTTTGAAACGTTTTAGCAAGTTTAACCCTTTTCTGACGTGAAGTACGCTTGATGTGAAACACTCCAGTGAAACCTGGCGGGAGCACAAGTGGATAGCTGACTATCAGCTGCAGGTCCACTATTACAACGGAGATGTGATGAAGGTAGTAGTAGTATTAGGTCTGAAATTTGATGCTGCTGCATTGAATGTCTTCTGCATGGCTTTGCTGTGAGAGGACCTGAATGTAAAAAATTCCCTCTCTCTCTCTCTCATATCCAGATCCACTCACAGCAAAAGCCAGGCAGGCCCTCTCTCACCAACATCCAGGCAGTCTCTGACCTGCAATGCAGCAGCAATGATGACATCATCAGAGGCGACTTTCAGACTGAAACCACTAATTAGTTCATGGGTTCCCACATGCTGGAGCTCAATTGCCCAATTAAGTGAAAATTGCATCATTCATCCACATATAATCTGGAGTCGGGGGGGGGTGAACACGAAATGCGGATGACATGACCCCAACCCGACCCCAAGACAAAATCCAGCCCAATAGAAACATAGAAACAAGGAGCAGGAGTAGGCCATTCGGCCCGTCGAGCCTGCTCCACCATTCAATACGATCATGGCTGATCATCCAAATCCAGTACCCTGTCCCTGCTTTCTCACACAGAATCCCCACAGTACAGATAGAGGCCATCTCGGCCCATCGAGCCTGCACCGACACATATCCCACCCTATCCCCGTAACCCCACGTATTTAATTCCCCTAACATATCCCATCCTATCCCCGTAACCCCACATATTTAATCCCCCCCTAACACTAAGGGTCAATTTACCATAGCCAAATCAACCTAACCCGTACATTTTTGGACTGTGGGAGGAAACCGGAGCACCCGGAGGAAACCCACGCAGACACGGGGAGAATGTGCAAACTCCACACAGACATTTGTATTTTAATTTCTACTCGGTCACCTCTTTACTAATCAATCTTTAGACGAGAGGCTAATGGTCCCACGGCACGATTCAAGGAAGAGCAAGGAGTTTCCCGGTCAATATTCTTCCTTCAATCAACCCCACCAAAAGCAGATTCACTGGCCCTTCACCCCACTGCTCCCACTCTGCTCAAAATGGCTGCCACTGTTTGCCTAAACAACAATATGTGCTGCTCTTCAAAGTAATTAATTGCTTGTGAAACACCCTGGGGTGTTTCTGGGAGATGTGATAAAATGTTCTATAAATGAGATCTCCCTCCTTACCCAGGCATGAAGTAAAAGGTTAACTGGAGTTTGCTGCAGCACAGTCTCAGGATTTTAATGACTCGATGAGACATGATGAGAAGTCCTTTGTCTTATATTGCTGTAGCACACTTCAGCCTCATTCTGCATTCCCTGTGCAGCCTCCGCCCTCTCTGCTGAGGCGGATATCCATCACTTTTGTAATTTCACAGGTTTTAATCATAGGCTTTAACGATCAGATATAAAAATTCGAGTGATAGAACTGAAAAAAGGTTGGTTGACTGCTGTTACTGCGGCGACCAGTCCGATCGCTGTGTTTCTCTCAGTTAGTCATCCCGTTTCCTGTATCACACGCGGCACTGAGGCAAGGGTATTTATTCGCCAGGGGAGGGGCTCAGAGCCGAGGCCCACCCTCTGCTTGTCCGATGTATTGGCTCCCCGTGGTGAGCGGGACAGTCACAGACCAGCCCGCTTCCGGGGCTGAAATCAGTTAAACTGCACCCGGGATAAGGAGGGCACCAGTCAGCCCCGCTGATCTCATACTCACAGGGGGTGAGGGCAGGGGGCAGGGGGTGAGGGCAGGGGGTGAGGGCAGGGGGTGAGGGGAGGGGGTAGGGGGTGAGGGCAGGGGGTGAAGGCAGGGGCAGGGGGTGAGGGAGTGGGTGAGGGCAGGGGGCAGGGGGTGAGGGAGTGGGTGAGGGAGTGGGTGAGGGCAGAGGGCAGGGGGTGAGGGCAGGGGGCAGGGGGTGAGGGCAGGGGGCAAGGGGAGGGGGCAGGGGGTGAGGGAGTGGGTGAGGACAGGGGGCAGGAGATGAGGGCAGGGGGTAAGGGAGTGGGTGAGGGCAGGGGGTGAGGGCAGGGGGCAGGAGATGAGGGCAGGGGGTAAGGGAGTGGGTGAAGGCAGGGGGCAGGAAATGAGGGCAGGGGGTAAGGGAGTGGGTGAGGGCAGGGGGTGAGGGCAGGGGGTGAGGGCAGGGGGCGAGGGAGTGGGTGAGGGCAGGAGGTGAGGGCAGGGGGTGAGGGCAGGGGGCGAGGGAGTGGATGAGGGCAGGAGGTGAGGGCAGGGGGCGAGGGAGTGGGTGAGGGCAGGAGGTGAGGGAAGGGGGCAGGGGGTGAGGGCAGGGGGCAGGGGGTGAGGGCAGGGGGTGAGGGCAGGGGGCAGGGGGTGAGGGCAGGGGGTAAGGGAGTGGGTGAGGACAGGGGGCAGGAGATGAGGGCAGGGGGTAAGGGAGTGGGTGAGGGCAGGGGGTGAGGGCAGGGGGCAGGAGATGAGGGCAGGGGGTGAGGGAGTGGGTGAGGGCAGGGGGCAGGAGGTGAGGGCAGGGGGCGAGGGAGTGGGTGAGGGCAGGGGGCAGGAGGTGAGGGCAGGGGGTGAGGACAGGGGGCAGGAGGTGAGGGCAGGGGGTGGGGGAGTGGGTGAGGGCAGTGGGCGAGGGAGTGGGTGAGGGCAGGGGGCAGGAGGTGAGGGCAGGGGGCGAGGGAGTGGGTGAGGGCAGGGGGTGAGGGCAGGGGGTGAGGGCAGGGGGCAGGAGGTGAGGGCAGGGGGTGAGGGAGTGGGTGAGGGCAGGGGGCAGGGGTTGAGGGCAGGGGGCGAGGGAGTGGGTGAGGGCAGGGGGCAGGAGGTGAGGGCAGGGGGTGAGGGCAGGGGGCAGGAGGTGAGGGCAGGAGGTGAGGGCAGGGGTGAGGGGAGGGTCTTGTGGCTCTATTATATCCCAGCAACGACATTTCTATAGCGCCTTCAATCTAATAGAAACGTCCCAAGGTGCTTCACAGGAGCGTAAATCAGACAAACTCTGACACTGAGTTCAGCGGAATGCTTGATGGGCTCCTGAGAATCGGCCAACTCCCCAACAGAGGGTTTGTTGGACGAGTGGCTTCGACAATCCAGCAACGTCCTGCCGTGTTCGGCCGAGTGAATTCTGTCTTCAGCAAGAGATGTCTACAACATTCTGCAGTGTTGCGATGGCGGGTCAAGTGTCACCCAGATTAACCCAGAGCAAAGCTCCGGATATTCTGCCCCAGCACCAGAGGATTAACGCCCCTGTCTCAGGAGCCGGGTCCCACACTAGCCGCCCGGGGCAAGGTGAGCAACTCGGTGCTGAATTAGCGGCAAGTTAATCGGGAACTGGTTCCAAACGACCCAAACCCATTTGTTCAGTTTCCCAAACAGCAAGAAACCCAAAGCAATTTCACCCAGCAGTCTGAGCTGCCCTTCAACCCACATCTGAAAGGACAGTGCCCAAAACCCGGCCAATTCCCCCCGCATCCCCCGCGCACCCACAAACCCC
>JASTWF010000052.1:473109-569113 GCA_030390025.1 Squalus acanthias
GGGGGGGTGGGGAGCACCAATGCAGATTTTATGGCCGTTTTACTGTCCTGCAACATTCTGGGATTCCACAATCCTGATTTAGAATGTTGCTGTGAGACAGGATTTGTCTCCATGAGATATTATTGGATATTACAACTTATTCTAACTGAGGTTAGCTCTTTATTAAAGCTTAATTGGAAAACATTGTGGTTATGTAAATTCTGTCATAATGATACATTGCATTACTAAAATGTTAGCAGGTTACCGTTTACAGAATTTTATTGAGATAAAATGGCTGTTCTGCTGTTTACGCTCCTCGGTTACCCCTTTAGACTGTCCAAGATGTTGGTAGTTAAGAATATTCGGGGATTGTTACATCCTGTCAGTTAGAACATGCTTAAATACAAACCTGGAGAGAATAGGTTCAAACCATTTGTACAACAAAAGCAGGAAAATGGAAAATCCAATCCTTCTTTAAAATTCATTCCAGGGATCTGGGCGTTGCTGGCAAGGCCGGCATTTATTGCCCATCCCTAGTTGCCCTCGAGAAGGTGGTGGTGAGCCACCTTCTTGAACCGCTACAGTCCATGTGGTGAACATGTACAGCAGGCACCTCAAAGCACTGGAGAGGTACCACCAACGCTGCCTCCGCAAGATCCTGCAAATCCATTGGCAGGATAGGCGCACCAACGTCAGTGTGCTCGCTCAGGCCAACTTCCCCAGCATCGAAGCTTTGACCACGCTCGATCAGCTCCGATGGACGGACCACATCGTCCGCATGCCCGATACGAGACTCCCAAAACAAGCGCTCTACTCGGAGCTCCGACACGGCAAGAGAGCCCCAGGTGGGCAGAGCAAACGCTTCAAGGACACCCTCAAAGCCCTCCTTGAAAAAGTGCAACATCCCCACTGACACCTGGGAATCCCTGGCTCAAGACTGCACAAAGTGGAGGAGAAGCATCCGGGAAGGCGCCGAACACCTCGAGTCTCTTCGCCGGGAGCAAGCGGAAGCCAAGCGCAAGCAGCGCACGTCAACCCAAGCACCCCACCCACCCGCCCGTTCAACCACCGTCTGCCCCACCTGCATTGGACTCATCAGTCACCTGAGAATTCATTTTTAATGTGGAAGCAAGTCATCCTCGGTTCCGAGGGACTGCCTAAGAAGAAAAAGAAGGTACTCTCACAGTGCTGTTAGGGAGGGAGTTCCAGGATTTTGATCCACAACTCTCAGTCACATATACAATCCACACACTGACATCCAATGGCTATTGCGGCAAAGATGGCAACAATAACTAACATCTATGCAGTGCCTTTAATGTAGAAGAATATCCCAAGGCACTTCACAGAGGCGAAATCTGACAACCATGGACCCTGAGGCAAGCAGGAGATAATAAGAGGGTGACCGAAAGATTGGACAAAGAGACAGTTTAAGGAGGGTTTTAAAGGATGATAATAGGTGGAGGGACTTCTGGAGAAAAAATCAAAGCATGAGGCCAAGATACCTGAAGGCACTGTTGGCAATGGTAGGGTGAAGGGATGGGGGTATACACCAGAGGCCAAAGTCGTAAAGTTCGGGGCAATTGTAGGGCTGGAGGAGGTTGTATAGATTGGGAGGAGCAAGGCCATAAAGGGATTTAAAAACGAGGGTGGGAATTTTAAATCGGAGGCGTTCATAGCCGATGTAGGTCAGCGAGCACAGGGGGTGATGGGTGAACGGGACTTGGTGCGAGTCAGGACACAGGCTGCAGAGTTTTGGATGAACTGAAGTTTATGGAAGATGGGAGGCTGGCCAGGAGAGCGTTGGAATAGTCGAGTCTGGAGGTAACAAAGCATGAGGGTTTCAGCAACAGATGGACTGAGGTAGGGGCAGAGATGGGCGATGTTACGGAGGGGCTCTTGGTGATGGAGAGGATGCGTGGTCGGATGCTCAGCTCGGAGTCAAATAGGACGTCAAGGTTATGAACAGACTGCTTCAACCTGAGACAGTGGTCGAGAAGGGGGATGGAATCGGTGATGTGGGTACAGAGTTTGTCGCTGGGATCGAAGACAATGGCTTTGGTCTTCCTAATGTTTAACTGGTGGAAATTGTGGCTCATTCACGACTGGATTTTGGACTGGCAGTCTGAGAGCACAGAGACAGTGGAGAGGTCGAGAGAAGTGATAGTGAGGTAGAGCTGGGTGTCGTCAGCGTACATGTGGAAACTGACGCTAGAGGTAACATTGTAGGAGTGGGAAGAGAAGCTATTTCAGAGATTCTCTGGCTAGGATTAGATAGATAAGAATGGAATCAGATGAGGGCAGTCATTTGTTACTTTGATTAGGGCTGTTTCAATGCTGTGGCAGGGGCAGAAACCTGATTGGAAAGATTCACACATGGAGTTTCAGGAAAGATGGTCACAGATTTGGGAGGTGATCACATGTTCAAAGTCTTTGGAGTGGAAATCGAGATTGGAGATGGGCCACTTTTTGAGGATAAATCGGTCTGTGCGCAAATTGGCTGCCGCGTTCCCTACATTACAACAGTGACTACACAAAGGAGCAGGAGGCGGGTCTCATGTACAGTGTGAGCTCGGAGAGGGCATAGAAAGAAAGAAAGACTTGCATTTATATAGCACCTTTCACAACCTCAGGACATCCCAAAGCGCTTTACAGCCAATGAAGTACTTTTGAAGTGTAGTCACTGTTGTAATGTAGGAAATGCGGCAGCCAAATTGCGCACAGCAAGCTCCCACAAACAGCAATATGATAATGACCAGATAATCTGTTTGAGTGATGATGATTGAGGGATAAATACTGGCCAGGACACTGGGGATAACTCCCCTGCTCTTCTTCAATATAGTGCCATGGGATCTTTTACGTCCACCTGAGAGGGCAAACGGGGCCTCAGTTTACAGTCTCATCTGAAAGACGGCACCTCCGACAGTGCAGCACTCCCTCAGCACCGCACTGGAGTGTCAGCCTGGATGTTTGTGTTCAAGTCTCAGGCGAGAGAGAGTGCTGCCCACTGAGCCATGGCTGAGGGGAGATAGGAGAGAAATTAAGGAGGAATTCTTCACAACCTGAACAAACAGTACACACCAGTGAATTTGAAATGTAAGCAGAAATAGAACCGAGTTGTTTGGGCTCCTCGGACCTATTGGCCAGGGTTCTGGGTTGTAATTCGTGCTACTGCCCGCAGTTACAATTGGGCCTCGTGTCTTTAGGAAATGAGAGGAGCAAATTGAGGGAAAAATCATTTACTTCATCCATACAATATTCTGCTTTAATCTTTTCCCTCCCAGTCAGTGGTCACACCTCCTGTCAAATTACCCTTTGACCCTTCGTTTGACCTTTAACACAGCCAAGAGTTAGGTTTAAATATCTGGTCTCTTTGCCACAGGGAATTGTCGCCATGCCAACGAGTTTATTGCTGGAAACCCTCATTTTCAGCCAAGTGACCCTTGAGTAATAATGGAAAGTCTTGTTGGAGGAAGGAGATGGAGAGAGCAGTCTGACCCTTTCATTATCTTGATATCTACATCTCTTACTCGAGACCAGCTGTTTTATTAAAATCTTGTTTGTTTAGGTGGAATTTGTTTTCATTGCACAGAGTGGAGTTGGAGGAGCTGTTACCACGTCAGCCTCCCAATCCAATGTGTTTACCTTAAAGGACATTCTAGTATCGCAACCCTTCCCTTTTAAGTCTCTGTGTCCCAGGCCTTTTCCCCATATCTTTCATTCGGTCTTTTCTTCTTTCCTTGCCAGTTTTCTCATTCCCTTCCTCTCCCCGCAGGACCCCCGATGGAGGGAGAGTGCAGGTCGACAGAGTAAAGAGCAGATACTGTGAGGCTCTGTGCTCACAGGTACAGGATGGTGGAGGCCTGTCTGTGATTTGCATCCGTGTCCAGTGAGCCTCCATGCAAACCCTTCCACCATGATAACCATCACAGTGAAGTTGGATCCTATCCTCCCCTTTGCCTCTGTAACAACAGTCATTGCACTTTGAAGGAACACATTGTGAAGCACTTTAAATGGGTCCACTGCAATGTGCAATGTGCTGAAACTGATGTCCCAAGGGAGCCACACTAGCATCAGTGGACCATGAATTTGACCGGTCATTGGTTGGGCACCACATTGTCAAAATAAGGTGCTATACTGGCTCGATTGGTGCCGAGCTACACAAAGCACAAGCTCTCAGCTTAAATCATAGAATCTTACAGCACAGAAAGAGGCCATTCGGCCCATTGTGCCTGTGCTGGCTCTTTGAATCCAATTAGTCCCACTCCCCCTGGTCTGGGCTGAGTTAACTCCAGGTGGGCTGGTATGAGGGTGGGGGTTGATATAACCTCTCTGCCCCGTGCTAGAGAAGGAGAAACTCATCCACGGTTCCCCTTTCTGATCGCATCAGTGAGCGCTGATGTTTGGTGAGGACAGGGAACCACGTCGAAATAGCCTGCTCTCTCAACGCAGACATGAAGAATGAAGGAGCCGCCAGTATTATACCCACATGAACCCGGGACTCCGGCCAGAGAAGACAATTAGGGGAATACAAGGTTTAGAAACAGAAATGACTCTCCCAGTCAAACATGTTGATCCTCGCGACACCATGGTCATCTCCTTCCCTTCCTTTCCCTGTAACGTGCACAGAACCTGACTCGTTTCGAATAATGAATGTTACCCAGTAGACTAAGAGGATTGCACGGACCCAAAGGACGCTCATTAATTCATGTAATTCCTGTAACAAATGAAAACAGATTGCCATCCTCTTTCAATTTTCAATTTGATGCAAAAATGCTACATGCGTCCCTGGGAGAACTGAAGCAGCGGAGTCTGTAATTGTGCTTTTCAAGCATCCTGTTCTCTAAATAGACGGGGCAGATTTCAGAGCACCGCAGCCAGTTTCCAATCAGCCTTCACTTTCCAGGACCGTTGCTGAAACTCTCTACGGTCCCCCATCTCCAACTGATCCCCTTTATCCCTGCAGAGCGGACTCTGGGGCACTTCTGTTCAGCCTGGTTCAGGCTCCTGTCCAATATCACACTCAAGGCTTTCTTTTTTTTGAGTGTGGAATTTCTAAAATGTCATTCCTTCCATTGCCGTTTCTGGGATCTTGCTGTGCACAGAATAGCTGCTATATTTGTCTGTATAACGGTGTGACTTTACACACGATGAGACCCCAGTCCTGAGATGAATGTCCCAGGTCAGACGCTTTTAGTGATGGTTTGAGGGCGAGCCTTGTCCGGAGCACCTTGGCACAAATTGGTTAACAGACAGGAAACAGAGAGTAGGAATAAATGGGTCTTTTTCGGGGTGGCAGGCAGTGACTAGTGGGGTACCGTAGCGATCAGTGCTTGGGCCCCAGCTATTCACAATATATATCAATGATTTGGATGAGGGAACCAAATGTAATATTTCCAAGTTTGCTGACGACACAAAACTAGGTGGGATTGTGAATTGTGAGGAGGATGCAAAGAGGCTTCAAGGCGATTTAGAAAAGTTGAGTGAGTGGGCAAATACATGGCAGATGCAGTATAACGTGGATAAATGTGAAGTTATCCACTTCGGTAGGAAAAACAGAAAGGCAGAGTATTATTTAAATGGTGATAGATTGGGAAATGTTGATGTACAAAGGGACCTGGGTGTCCTTGTACACCAGTCACTGAAAGCAAACATGCAGGTGCAGCAAGCAGTTAGGAAGGCAAATGGTATGTTGGCCTTCATTGCAAGAGGATTTGAGTACAGGAGCAAGGATGTCTTACTACAGTTATACAGGGCCTTGGTGAGACCACACCTGGAGTACTGTGTGCAGTTTTGGTCTCCTTACCTAAGAGAGGATATACTTGCCATAGAGGGAGTGCAGCGAAGGTTCACCAGACTGATTCCTGGGATGGCAGGACTGTCGTATGAGGAGAGATTGGGTCGACTAGGCCTGTATTCACTAGAGTTTAGAAGAATGAGAGGAGATCTCATTGAAACGTATAAAATTCTGACAGGGCTAGACAGACTGGATGCAGGGAGGATGTTTCCCCTGGCTGGGGGGGTCTAGAACGAGGGGTCACAGTCTCAGGATACAGGGTAGGACATTTAGGACTGAGATGAGGAGAAATGTCTTCACTCAGAGGGTGGTGAACCTGTGGAATTCTCTACCACAGAAGGCTGTGGAGGCCAAGTCACTGAATATATTTAAGAAGGAGATCGATAGATTTCTAGACACAAAAGGCATCAAGGGGTATGGGGAGAGAGCGGGAATATGGTATTGAGATAGAGGATCAGCCATGATCATATTGAATGGCGGAGCAGGCTCGAAGGGCCGAATGGCCGACTCCTGCTCCTATTTTTCTATGTTTCAATGTTTCTCCCCACTCCCTCTTCATAATGTTTGTGGAAACCCTGAGGAAATTCACCCCCTTATTCCTCTTTAAATAATGGATCTGGTCAATTGGATGAAGTAGACAGGACTTGGGCTTAATGTCTCCACTCGCTCGGTACAGCATGGCACTGTCTGCCCAGATTGTACACTGTCTGACGCCGAGGGGAGAGTGAGACCGACGGAGCCAAGCTGCTGTAGAATTGTGGCGATGCTGCACGAAAGGCCCCTCAGGCCTGTGTTTGGATGAAGCCTCTTGTGAGGTATTGGTGAGAGTTCGGACAGGGGCAGGCCAGGCGTGAGGAAGCACGGCGCGGGTTACCCGACTTCCTTCCCCCGTCAGACTGGCACTGATTCACTTCGCGAGAGCTGCGGTCGAAACCAAAAATCACGCTTCCTTTCTCTGTGTTGTTCTGTAGATGTCCCAGTGATACCAAACAAGATTAATAACACAATTCCGAGTTTGCCAACACTCGCCCAAAAAACAAACAGAATTAGTTACTTCCAATAGCCTATTACTGAGTTAAACAGGTATAAAAAATGAGCTCAATTTAAGATCTTTATTAAAACGCCCACATCATTTTAAATCGTGCTTTATTCATTCGTAATGATTTTCTAACTTTAATAGTGAATGCTGATTTAACTGGGAGCAGCAGTCAAAAATATACAGTCTTAGAAGTACTTTACTCCAGAAGATAACATATAGACACACATATAATATATACACATCACGGTGCAGGAATGTGGGATCAGCTCTTTACCATCGAGACTCACGCATACAGGATGGGCTTTGAACCAGAGCCCAGGAGCAGTCAGCTCCTTCGGTGTACAACACTTTGAATAAAATATAATTTCAGGCCAAAAAAAGAATGAAAGGAGAGGAACAAACGTTTAGCGTGACAGTCCCATAAATCAACACTGTGTAGTGCCTGGAGTGGGCGGACTGGGCCTGGACTGGGCCTGGAGTGGGCGGACTGGGCCTGGAGTGGGCGGACTGGGCCTGGACTGGGCCTGGAGTGGGCGGACTGGGCCTGGAGTGGGCCTGGACTGGGCCTGGAGTGGGCTGACTGGGCCTGGAGTGGGCAAACTGGGCCTGGGCCTGGACTGGGCCTGGAGTGGGCAAACTGGGCCTGGGCCTGGACTGGGCGGACTGAGCCTGGAGTGGGCAGACTGGGCCTGGAGTGGGCGGACTGGGCCTGGAGTGGGCGGACTGGGCCTGGAGTGGGCAAACTGGGCCTGGGCCTGGACTGGGCCTGGAGTGGGCAAACTGGGCCTGGGCCTGGACTGGGCGGACTGAGCCTGGAGTGGGCGGACTGGGCCTGGAGTGAGCGGACTGAGCCTGGAGTGGGCAGACTGGGCCTGGACTGGGCCTGGAGTGGGCAGGCTGAGCCTGGAGTGGATGGACTGAACCTAGAGTGGGCCTGGAGTGAGCGGACTGGGCCTGGAGTGGGCAGACTGGGCCTGGGCTGGGGCTGGGGCTGGGCCTGGAGTGGGCGGACTGGGCCTGGAGTGGGCCTGGAGTGGGCGGACTGGGCCTGGAGTGGGCCTGGAGTGGGCGGACTGGGCCTGGAGTGGGCAGACTGGGCCTGGGCTGGGGCTGGGCCTGGAGTGGGTGGACTGGGCCTGGAGTGGGCCTGGAGGGGGCGGACTGGGCCTGGACTGGGCCTGGAGTGGGCGGACTGAGCCTGGAGTGGGCGGACTGGGCCTGGAGTGGGCGGACTGGGCCTGGAGCGGGCGGACTGGGCCTGGAGCGGGCGGACTGAGCCTGGAGTGGGCGGACTGGGCCTTGACTGGACCTGGAGTGGGCGGACTGGGCCTGGAGTGGGCGGACTGGGCCTGGAGTGGGCGGACTGGGCCTGGAGTGGGCGGACTGAGCCTGGAGTGGGCGGACTGAGCCTGGAGTGGGCGGACTGAGCCTGGAGTGGGCCTGCAGCAGGACCTCTGACCTCAAGTAAATGGTAGTCAACCCTCCACAACAAGAAAAAAGAAGTTATCTTGTCAAAAGTGAACTTAAGGCTTCAGTAAAATGACAAAAGTAATGGTGCTGCAGTCAAGCTAATAGCTCCCCCCTGGGCTGCCAAACCAGATGTGCATCAATGAAAGGATCCAATGTTGATGGACATTTTGCTGAATGCCCCAGACAGTTATTTCAGCGAACAGCACCTAGAGCCACGATTGACTTCGGGCCATTAAATGTTCAGACCAACGGAACAATATTTCACATTTTTTTCTAATGACTGCCTCAGGACTATGTGCTCCCGCTGATGGGTGTGAAACACATCTGTGTCCCAGCAAGATAAAAGCTCTCAACAGTTGTAAAGAGACTGACGCATCAACCAGTCATATTGCTTCTCTCCTCCTGCCTCTTTTTCAGGATTTGAAGACTTCCTGCTCTTTAACCCTGATGAAACGCTCAGAAAACTCAAGGCTTTTTGAAATTCTTCATTTTGTGTTTGTGTTATGATTATCGAGATGAATGATTGAAGGAGGGTTTCACTGCACCTGGTGTCAGCACCAAGGACTCCCATGTCTGTGTGTGTGCGTGTCTGTTTACATAAAATCAATAAGCTCTCAGTTCTGATTTCACTACGAATTATAAAAGGTCATCTGACAGAACAGGAGCATTTCCTGCCTCTCGGCAGTTTTAGCACCAGACACACGTGAGTGTGTGTGTATGTATGCATATGTGCATGTGTGTCTCTGCATGTCTCTGTGTGTGTCTGTCTGCGTGTGTGTGTCTGCGTGTGTGTGTGTCTGCGTGTGTGTGTCTGCGTGTGTGTCTGTGTCTGCGTGTGTCTGTGTCTGTCTGCGTGTGTGTGTGTATCTGTGTCTGTCTGCGTGTATCTGTGTATCTGTGTCTGTCTGCGTGTGTGTCTGCGTGTGTGTGTCTGTCTGCGTGTGTGTCTGTGTCTGCGTGTGTGTGTCTGCGTGTGTCTGTGTCTGTCTGCGTGTGTGTGTATCTGTGTCTGTCTGCGTGTATCTGTGTGTCTGTGTCTGTCTGCGTGTGTGTCTGTGTCTGCGTGTGTGTGTCTGTGTGTGTCTGCGTGTGTGTGTGTGTGTATCTGTGTCTGTCTGCGTGTGTCTGTGTCTGCGTGTGTCTGCGTCTGTCTGCGTGTGTGTGTATCTGTGTCTGTCTGCGTGTGTCTGTGTCTGTCTGCGTGTGTGTCTGTGTCTGCGTGTGTGTGTCTGCGTGTGTCTGTGTCTGTCTGCGTGTGTGTGTATCTGTGTCTGTCTGCGTGTGTCTGTGTCTGTCTGCGTGTGTGTGTGTGTGTATCTGTGTCTGTCTGCGTGTGTCTGTGTGTCTGGTGCTAACATTGCCGAGAGGCAGGAAATGCTCCTGTTCTGTCAGATGACCTTTTGAAATCAGAACTGAGAGCTTATTGATTGGATGTAAAGAGAGCTGTAACGTGCATTGTAATCATGACCCAATTACATTGTACGTTCCCGGGCAAACAATATAATTAAACACCGACAATTTAGCAATGACATTGTTAGTGCGATGTTTATATCATTCCCCATTTTGTTTTTGCTTGTGCACATTGAATCGGACTCCCCACAGCTCTACTGGGAGGAGGGGCTGAGACAGAGCTCTGGTCAGAACCCCCTGGAGTAACTGCGTTCAGTTCTGGGCCCCGCTCCTCGGGAAGGATATATTGGCCTTGGAGGGGGAGCAGCGCAGATTCACCAGAATGATACCGGGGCTAAAAGGGTTAAATTACGAGGACAGGTTGCACAGACTGGGCTTGTATTCCCTCGAGTTTAGAAGATTAAGGGGTGATCTGATCGAGGTGTTGAAGATGATTAAAGGAGTTGATAGGGTAGAGAGAGAGAAACTATTTCCTCTGGTGGGGGGAGTCCAGAACAAGGGGGCAGAACCTTAAAATCAGAGCCAGGCCGTTCAGGGGTGATGTCAGGAAGCACTTCTTCACACAAAGGGTAGTGGAATCTGGAACTCTCTCCCCCAAAAAGCTGGTGAGGCTCGGGGGTCAATTGAAAATTTCAAAACTGAGATTGATAGATTTTTGTTGGGTAAGGGTATTAAGGGTTACGGAACCAAGGCGGGTAGATGGAGTTAAGATACAGATCAGCCGTGATATATTCAATGGTGGAACAGGCTCGAGGGGCTGAATGGCCTCCTCCTGTTCCTATGACAGTGAGGGGCTGTACACCCTCGTTACACCCTAGCCCAGCACCTCTCCCCGCTTCATCTCCCTCTCCCCCCCACCCCCCTTCAGACTCCCGGCAACCAATCGGTCCCGTTTTCGGACCCCCTAAGCAGGGGCTGGCGACGGGGTGACGTCACGGAGCGGGGGATGGTGGGGTGCTAATGTAGTGAGAAATTTAAAGTGCGAAGTTCTCGCGGGCTGTTAGTGGCATTGCACTGGGGAGTCAGGCCCCAGTCCGGGAGACTCCCCGTCAGTCCGGGAGACTCCCCTTCAGTCCGGGAGACTCCCTTCAGTCCGGGAGACTCCCAGTCAGTCCGGGAGACTCCCCGTCAGTCTGGGAGGGTTGGATACCCAAGCTCCTCTGGAGTAGTGGAAAGCCGCCATCACCAAACTCTAGGGTCAGTAACTCTGTGTGGGTCACTCTGGCCCTTGTGTGGGTCACTCTGGGTCAGATGATGTTAAACTGAGGTTCGATCTCTCTTTCAATGGATACAGAACTAAAGCAGGGAATTCTCCTGGTTTCTTGGCCAACATTCATCTCTCGACCAGCAGATTAACTGGTCATTCACCTCTTTGCAGTCTGTGGGACATTACTGGCTCAGAACTCTCTCAAGCATTTTCAGAAAAGGACTATTAGAGTTTGGCGGTAAATAATAACCTGTTCAACAATAACTGCACTTCAAAAATAATTAACATTGGCTCAAACCATCTGACAGGATAAGGTGTTAGAGATGTCCCAGTAAAGGGTTAATGAAACTTGCGGCAGGAGTGGCTAGCTTATGGTCAACCGTTGGCAGTTCAGTGATATCGGAGTTTGGTCTGGAGAAACTCCAGAGTGAGTCATGGCTCAGCAAAGAAAACAATGATATAATGACTCTTGTATTCTACTAATGACATAAATCTTATTTGAACAAGCCATCGCCTTCTATCCCTAGAGTACACTCCCTTGGAGTCCTGCATTCTGGAGAGAGGGGTCAATAGATCCAGACATTTATTAAATGTTTATTTCACCACAGTAACAATATTACCTCGATATTTGGTTTGGATGCTGGCTGTGCTGGCTCAAAACTCCCTTCAGCAATTTCAGAAAACTTTTAAAGAACTTTTAGAATACGATTGCAAATACTAATAGCCTGGCTTTACTTCAAGTTCGAGTCTTTGTTCTGGAGTGCAGATCCTATTAGCAGAGAAATATCTCCCAGCAGTTTAGCACAAGCTTTTATTAAAATTTAAAACGACAAATAAACCTTTTGGAAGGGGTCAGATGCGATTCATTGCCAGTGGGCTTCAATATGCCGCTCTGGTGTTGCAGTGAATCGAGGGGATGGAGACAGACTTTATTACCAAGCTTTCTTTAACTTCTCAAGCTTTCTCATCTCTTTCTATTTTATCAATGCTACTGTGATCATTTCTGCTCTGAACTTGCCTTTCTTGTTCCATCGCAGTTCCCAGCTCCAAGGAACATACAAGGTTGAAAATGACCATTCCTGTCCCTGGAACTAGTGCCAAAGTCCAGACAATATCATACATTGAGACCCCATCCTCTTCCTCCTCCATGTATCCTGTGTTTAAAGTTCATCTTAATGCTTCGTATTGTAACATTCTTTCCCAGGACTCCTTATCCCCATTACTCTATTCTTTGGCTTACAATCAAAGCCCAAACTCCATGTCACCGAATCACTGCCAAGCCAGGTCTTCTCTTCCATCTTTTCAACTCTGGTATCTCCTGCATTGTGGGCTTTGACCTTTGCACTAGAGTTCACCAGCAACAACAACACCAGTATTGGCCATTCGCAGTGGTAACTACGATACATACTTGGGTATAACTTGATCTCCATGTATGAAAAGCCTTCTAGTTTCCAGCCAAAAAATCTGGCGGGGGGTGGGGGGGGGGGTGTGCGGACATTGTCCACAATTAGAATTCCTCAGTCACCATGGATCCCCAGAGAGTGGGAATTTGATTTTAAAGCTCTCTGACTGTTTTATGTACTGTTACTGGTGTGCAGTGAGGGAGTGAGAAGTTAGGCACGGGAGTGAGGTGAGTGAGGGAGAAGTAAGAGGAAGTTGGGAAGTGACTCAATATTGACATTTTAATACATCACAACCTCTGATTTGCTTCACTCACTTAGCATTGTTGCGATAGCTTCCATTTATTGTCAACACCATCATTTATTGTCAACACCATCATTTATTGTCAACACCACCATTTATTGTCAACACCACCACCTCCAAGTTCCCCTCCAATTCACACACCATCCTGACTTAGAAGTATATCGCTGTTCCTTCATCGTCGCTGGGTCAAAATCCTGGAACTCCCTCCCTAACAGCACTGTGGGAGCACCTTCACCACACGGACTGCAGCGGTTCAAGAAGGCGGCTCACCACCACCTTCGCAAGGGCAACTCGGGATGGGCAATAAATGCTGGCCTTGCCAGCGACGCCCACATCCCATAAACTAATTTTAAAAAAAATCAGGACCTCAGATTTCTTTCATTTTCCAAAGACATTGTTTTGTTCTATTTAAATAAGGTTCCTTCCTGGATTTTTCATGTGAAGCACTTTGCATTTCTCTACATTGAATATCATCTGCCACCGTCTTCCCAATTCCTGAGTATATTTAAATCCTCCTTTGGCTTATCCTGTTCAGCTTTGGTGTCTACCACCTTCATTAGCTTTTTATAATCTGCATAATTTAGACATATTTTGATTGTGACTCCTGGCTCCAGATCATTCATAAAGATTTTAAACAAAAGAGGTCCCAAAACAGAGCCCTGTGGGACCCCGCTGGTAACATTCTTCCAGGCTGATGACAATCCCTGTTCCACCACCCTCTGGGCTCTATCAGGCAACCAATTGCGTATCCATTGTAAAATATTTCCACTCATTCCCGCTTTCTTTATATTCAGTACCAGCAATTCCAGAGGAACTTGTATCAAAGGCCTTACTGAAATCCAAGTAAAGGACACCACTGCCTGGTGGTGACCTGTTAGATTATGCGAGATGTCACAATCACTTCCTGCCCATGCAGACATTCCGAGCAGGGGTCACTGGGTAGTGACCGTGTTTGGTAACTTTGCCTGGTTTTATTCCTCTCTGTAGACTTGCGGCACTAAGATACATGATAGCAACCCACCACTGTCTTGGCTGAGATGCACCATCTCCAAGTAGACCAGGGATTAAAGTAGGGACATTCCTGGTCAATATAACTCAGCGAGTCATGAGAGCAGCTCAAGACTTAACTTGTTGCTTCTTCATTTTCTTTTAATTAGCAAGTTACATTTACATTTATATTACAAGGTTGAGACTTCTGTGTAATATCAAATGGGAAAATTAGCAAACATTGTTCCCATATATCTACCTATTAATAAATAAATGATTAACTACTTGAGGGGGAAATTGCATGAATTTTTATGAACACTACGTGCCCAATGCTTGTGTAGCAGATTCAGCCAAGACGCCTCAGAACCGGTCATGGTAGATGCTGCCACCTTCTCCATCGATGGAAGATTAAAGCATTCACATCATGCGACTGTGGAGCTCCTAATCAGACCCTGGAGCACATCATTGACGCACTGCCATCAGAGGAAATTCACAGGCAGCCTACAAGATATCCACACTGTTACACCAGAAGCGTTGGATATCTGACTTAGATATTGACATTTGATTTGCTTTGCTACTACCATACGAAAGAAGAAGCCAAGACCTGCACGCGGGTAAAACTCGCTTGACATTTAGGCTTTCCTCCTCTTGGTTCCGACCTGCTTTAGATAGCACAGAGTGACATTTCACAATACGCTGTTTCACAAAGCACTGACTGCAGCAGTTAACCAGCGGAGTATGCTTCCAATTAGTGAATCCCGGCCTCTTCCAGTAATCAGACTCAGTCGCAAGGTTAGACTGGGCACTGACCAGCTGCACTTTACACCAGTGTTGCTCATTAACTGTTTTACTGGTGATTTTCCTGCTCTTTGTGAGGGATATTAATGCTGGGAGGTGACATCAACATTTTCTGTCATTTTCCATATGGTTACAATTACCACAAGGGCACTGTCTCGCGCTGATGTTAAGGCTGGTGTAAGATGTGGTCTAGGATTGGCTGACATCCCGAGTGCCTCCCCCTCAGTACACCCCCTGTGTCCTCGATTATTTACTCAGATTCAGCCTGGGGACAGTAACGTGAGACTAAAGAGATTCATCAAAGCGAAACAAGAGGCAACACAACAATGATTCTACTCTGCCTACAGAAGCAGAGGGGGATTTATATCAACGGCAATTTTACAGTTCCACTGCATTACACCTACAGAGGGAGAATGGCGACACTTCAAAGTAATGCATTGGTTGGTTGTGAAGTGCTTAGGGACATCAGGAGAGATGCGATAAGGAGCAAACTAAATACAAGCTCTTTGCTTCTTACAGAGAAACACCATTTCCAACAATGGGATAGTACAGTGCAGTTATATTCACAACGCTTCTGCCTTGCTTTGGAACCTGCGCAGCTTGAAAAGGAGAGAGAGGAACCAAGAGTGGACAGAGGGCCGAGAGTGGAGAGAGTGCCGAGAGTGGAGAGAGGGCCGAGAGTGGAGAGAGGGCCGAGAGTGGAGAGAGGGCCGAGAGTGGAGAGAGGGCCGAGAGTGGAGAGAGGGCCGAGAGTGGAGAGAGGGCCGAGAGTGGAGAGAGGGCCGAGAGTGGAGAGATGGCCGAGAGTGGAGAGAGGGCCGAGAGTGGAGAGAGGGCCGAGAGTGGAGAGAGGGCCAAGAGTGGAGAGAGGGCCAAGAGTGGAGAGAGGGCCGAGAGTGGAGAGATGGCCGAGAGTGGAGAGAGGGCCGAGAGTGGAGAAAGGGCCGAGAGTGGAGAGAGTGCCGAGAGTGGAGAGATGGCCGAGAGTGGAGAGAGGGCCAAGAGTGGAGAGATGGCCGAGAGTGGAGAGATGGCCGAGAGTGGAGAGATGGCCGAGAGTGGAGAGATGGCCGAGAGTGGAGAGAGGGCCGAGAGTGGAGAGAGGGCCGAGAGTGGAGAGAGGGCCGAGAGTGGAGAGAGTGCCGAGAGTGGAGAGATGGCCGAGAGTGGAGAGATGGCCGAGAGTGGAGAGAGTGCCGAGAGTGGAGAGAGGGCCGAGAGTGGAGAGAGGAACCAAGAGTGGAGAGAGGGCCGAGAGTGGAGAGAGGAACCAAGAGTGGAGAGAGGGCCGAGAGTGGAGAGAGGGCCGAGAGTGGAGAGAGGAACCAAGAGTGGAGAGAGGGCCGAGAGTGGAGAGAGGGCGAGAGTGGAGAGAGGGCCGAGAGTGGAGAGAGGAACCAAGAGTGGAGAGAGGAACCAAGAGTGGAGAGAGTGCCGAGAGTGGAGAGAGGGCCGAGAGTGGAGAGAGTGCCGAGAGTGGAGAGAGGGCCGAGAGTGGAGAGAGGGCCGAGAGTGGAGAGAGGGCCAAGAGTGGAGAGAGGGCCGAGAGTGGAGAGAGGGCCGAGAGTGGAGAGATGGCCGAGAGTGGAGAGAGGGCCGAGAGTGGAGAAAGGGCCGAGAGTGGAGAGAGGGCCGAGAGTGGAGAGAGTGCCGAGAGTGGAGAGATGGCCGAGAGTGGAGAGAGGGCCAAGAGTGGAGAGATGGCCGAGAGTGGAGAGATGGCCGAGAGTGGAGAGAGGGCCGAGAGTGGAGAGAGGGCCGAGAGTGGAGAGAGGGCCGAGAGTGGAGAGAGTGCCGAGAGTGGAGAGATGGCCGAGAGTGGAGAGATGGCCGAGAGTGGAGAGAGTGCCGAGAGTGGAGAGAGGGCCGAGAGTGGAGAGAGGAACCAAGAGTGGAGAGAGGGCCGAGAGTGGAGAGAGGAACCAAGAGTGGAGAGAGGGCCGAGAGTGGAGAGAGGGCCGAGAGTGGAGAGAGGAACCAAGAGTGGAGAGAGGGCCAAGAGTGGAGAGAGGGCCGAGAGTGGAGAGAGGGCCGAGAGTGGAGAGAGGAACCAAGAGTGGAGAGAGGAACCAAGAGTGGAGAGAGTGCCGAGAGTGGAGAGAGGGCCGAGAGTGGAGAGAGTGCCGAGAGTGGAGAGAGGGCCGAGAGTGGAGAGAGGGCCGAGAGTGGAGAGAGGGCCGAGAGTGGAGAGAGGGCCGAGAGTGGAGAGAGGGCCGAGAGTGGGGAGAGGGCCGAGAGTGGGGAGAGGGCCGAGAGTGGAGAGAGGGCCGAGAGTGGAGAGAGGAACCAAGAGTGGAGAGAGGGCCGAGAGTGGAGAGAGGGTCGAGAGTTGAGAGAGTGCCGAGAGTGGAGAGAGGGCCGAGAGTGGAGAGAGGGCCGAGAGTGGAGAGAGGGCCGAGAGTGGAGAGAGGGCCGAGAGTGGAGAGAGGGCCGAGAGTGGAGAGAGGAACCAAGAGTGGAGAGAGGGCCGAGAGTGGAGAGAGGGCCGAGAGTTGAGAGAGTGCCGAGAGTGGAGAGAGGGCCGAGAGTGGAGAGAGGGCCGAGAGTGGAGAGAGGGCCGAGAGTGGAGAGAGGGCCGAGAGTGGAGAGAGGGCCGAGAGTGGAGAGAGGAACCAAGAGTGGAGAGAGGGCCGAGAGTGGAGAGAGTGCCGAGAGTGGAGAGAGGGCCGAGAGTGGAGAGAGGGCCGAGAGTGGAGAGATGGCCGAGAGTGGAGAGATGGCCGAGAGTGGAGAGAGGGCCGAGAGTGGAGAGAGGGCCGAGAGTGGAGAGTGGGCCGAGAGTGGAGAGTGGGCCGAGAGTGGAGAGAGGGCCGAGAGTGGAGAGAGGGCCGAGAGTAGAGAGAGGGCCGAGAGTGGAGAGAGGGCCGAGAGTGGAGAGAGGAACCAAGAGTGGAGAGAGTGCTGAGAGTGGAGAGAGGGCCGAGAGTGGAGAGAGGGCCGAGAGTGGAGAGAGGGCCGAGAGTGGAGAGAGGGCCGAGAGTGGAGAGAGGGCCGAGAGGAAAAAGAGGTCAAATCTCAGGTTGCATGTCCAGATATAATTCAATCAGAAGCTACAGGCACTGCCTACCAGATAGTACCATGAGCCTCCCCTCACCTACTCTTTGTTATTCATTCTCAGGATGTGGGTGTCGCTGCCAAGGCCAGCATTTATCGCCCATCCTGAGAAGCTGGTGGTGAACTGCCTTCTTGAACCGCTGCACTTGTTATCTTTGACGGCATGTTTCCCTCAAGGATATTCGTGAACCAGTTGGGTTTTTACGACAATCCAACAGCTTCATGATCACTTTTACCAGCTTCTTATTTCTAGATTTTTAAAACCTGAATTAAAATTCTCAAACTGCCATGGTGGGATTTGAACTCTCAGTTCTCTGGCTTATTAGTCCTGTGACAGAACCACTACACTGCTGTAGCCTCTGTCCTGTTACAGATTAAAGTGTGGTGTAGCAGGGTGTCCATCATTTAGTCCAGGCCAACATATGCTGATGGCAGTGGAATATCGCTGGCCGGGAGCACAGATTGGAGAACTGATCCAACCATTAACAGTGATTGCTGGAAAATCGGAGTTTCCAACCCCAGCAACGGATTCCCTAATTTGCACTCTTGTCAATTGAGGCTGTATTTAACATCGTCCCAAAGGAATGGGCCACAAAGACTTCTATGTGCCGCTCTCACCTACTTTCTGCCTCATTGCACTTAATCCAAGTTGGGAGGGAATCTGGCTTCACGTTTTAGGATTAACTGGAGATGTATCTACATCTCTGCGGGGTCCTGGACTTCAGGCTATTTAAAGTCACGAGCAGCATTCTGTGTGACAGTGACTACAGTGCGTCATTTGTCCTCACCCTCTCTGCAGCCCTCAACACAGTTAATCTCATCACCCTCCTCCGCCTCTCCTCCACTGTTTAACTCAGTGGGACACCCCTCTCTTGGTTCCACTCTTGCCTGTCCGAGTTTAGTCAGAGTCTCCAGCAATGACTTCTCTTCCCACCCCCACATTGTCACCTCCAGAGTTCCCCAAAGATATAGCTTTGATCCCTCATCTACCTGATACCCTTTAGAAACATCATCTGAAGACATGAGGTCACATTCCACCTGTACGTTGACGACACCCAGCTCTCCCTCTCCATCCCTCCACGGCCTCTGTGTTGTCAGACTCCTCACTAGTCTTGGATGAGCCATGATGTTCTCCAGTTAACTATTGGGAAGACCAAAGCCATCGTCTTCAGACCCTGTTGAAAACTCTATACTGCTGCCACTGCCTCCTCCCTGTCTACCGTTTCAGGCTGAACTAGACTGTTCACAATCTCATCGTCCTATTTGATCCTGAGCTGAGGTTCTGACCCCATACCCTCTCCATTACAAAAAAAACCCTAATTTTACCTTCATAACATCACCTGCTTCCACCCCTACCTTGGCTCATCTGCTACTGAAACCCTCATCCATGCCTTTGCCATCCAAGCATGGGACAATACCTCCAGAGACCCCGTGTTCAGACTGCGCTCCCTTGGGATGGAGCCTTGCCTGGCGGGAGTGCGAATTGTGAAATGGCAGGGGCTCCATCCCAGGAGCGTGTCCTTGGACAAACCCTCTCTTATATATTTAAACTTTGCTCAAGTTATCCCATTCATTCCACCGAGAGGAAGGCCTAATCATCCAAACACTTAATATTGATCCATGCCAAGGGCTGTGAGATCATATCAGAACAACAGGATCCTTTAATCTGTGAAGTTACAAATGTGTGAGTCTGTGCTTCATCCCTCACCGTGCATTTCCAACACTGTTTGACTAGATAACAGCAACCAATTGCAGGTTTGTTTTCCTCCCACAGACCAGGAGTAAAGGGGGCCGCTTATCCTGCCCTCTGCCAGATCGGTTGCCATGGTTTCCCAGCTAGCATTGAAGCTGAGAAAAGCTTTTCTTTGCCATCAATCAGTCGGACATCTGTAGTGTCACGACAAGAGCTTGTGGAGGTGAAAGCAAATACTGACCAAGGTCAAGGCAGCTACCACACCGCCAGTGATACTGAGTCAGCACACAAGACGAGGAGGCTCGATTTAATCCTCCCGACTTTCACTTTCCATTCTTCTGTGTAGACCCTCACCCACCAGTGGGGACCCTCGCCCACCCGCAGGGACCCTCGCCCACCCGCAGGGACCCTCGCCCACCAGCGGGGGACCCGCGCCCACCCGCTGCACATATATCGGGGAAATCGCGTGCACAGCTGATGAGTGAGGTGCCCTGCAAGGAGGGTTCATTCCTAAAACTGGTCCATGTATCTTTAATCCAACAGACCAGAGAGGAGGTTTTATATTGTCTGAACAGAGAGAAGGTCCCCTGTGAATTGTAATCATGCTCTTTCTGGGTTGAAGATGTCCTAGACTGCTTTACAAGAAGGAAGGAGAAGAATAGTGGACATGGATCAGGGGGAAGAAAGGGAGGTGCGGAGAATGCTGTGTGTGTGAGAGGAAATGGGGGATAGGTCACAGTCAGAGGGGGGTTTTGAGGAGGTTTTCAAAAGTAGTGAGGGTGAGGTGGGAAGGCAGGTGGACATAGCAATTCCAGAGGGCACAAGTGAAGTTTTTTTTTAATATTCGTTTATGGGATGTGGGCGTTGCTGGCAAGGCCAGCATTTATTGCCCATCCCTAATTGCCCTTGAGAAGGTGGTGATGAGCTGCTTTCTTGAGCCGCTGCAGTCCGTGTGGTGAAGGTGCTCCCACAGTGCTGTTAGGGAGGAAGTTCCAGGATTTTGACCCAGTGACGATGAAGGAACGGCCCGATATACTTCTAAGTCAGGATGGTGTGTGGCTTGGAGGGGAACTTGGAGGTGGTGGTGTTCCCATGCACCTGCTGCCCTTGTCCTTCTAGGTGGAAGAGGTCGCGGGTTTGGGAGGTGCTGCCAAAGAAGCCTTGGCGAGTTGCTGCAGTGCATCTTGTAGATGGTACACACTGCAGCCACAGTGCGCCGGTGGTGGAGGGAGTGAATGTTTAAGGTGGTGGATGGGGTGCCAATCAAGCGGGCTGCTTTGTCCTGGATGGTGTCGAGCTTCTTGAGTGTTGTTGGCTGCACTCATCCAGGCAAGTGGAGAGTATTCCATCACACTCCTTACTTGTGCCTTGTAGATGGTGGAAAGGCTTTGGGGAGTCAGGAGGTGAGACACTCGCCGCAGAATACCTAGCCTCTGATCTGCTCTTGTTGCCACAGTATTTATGTGGCTGGTCCAGTTAAGTTTCTGGTCAATGGTGACCCCCAGGATGTCGATGGTGGGGGATTTGGTGATGGTAATGCCATTGAATGTCAAGCGGAGGTGGTTAGACTCTCACTTGTTGGAGATAGTCATTGCCTGGCACTTGTGTGGCGTGAATGTTACCTGCCAGTTATCAGCCCAAGCCTGAATGTCGTTCAGGTCTTGTTGCATGCGGGCATGGACTGCTTCATTATCTGAGGAGTTGTGAATGGCACTGAACACTGTGCAGTCATCAGCGAACATCCCCATTTCTGACCTTATGTTGGAGGGAAGGTCATTGATGAAGCAGCTGAAGATGGTTGGGCCTAGGACACTGCCCTGAGGAACTCCTGCAGCGATGTCCTGGGGCTGTGATGATTGACCTTCAATCACCACAACCATCTTCCTTTGTGCTAGGTATGACTCCAGCCAGTGGAGCGTTTTTCCCCCTGATTCCCATTGACTTCAGTTTTACTTGGGCTCCTTGATGCCACACTCAGTCAAATGCTGCCTTGATGTCACAGGCAGTCACTCTCACCTCACCTCTGGAATTCAGCTCCTTTGTCCATGTTTGGACCGAGGCTTTTAGGAGGTCGGCAGCCGAGTGGTCTTTGCGGAACCCAAACTGGGCATCAGTGAGCAGGTTATTGGTGAGTAAGTGCCGCTTGATAGCACTGTCGATGACACCTTCCATCGCTTTGCTGATGATTGAGTGTAGATTGATGGGCCGGTAATTGGTCGGGTTGGATTGAAAGAACAGCCACTGAGGGAAGTGGAGGGAGCTGAACACAGGAGCTGACTGGGAGAGTGGGGACTGTCCTGAGCAACGTTTCACCAGAGCTGGACTGCCAATTTCCTGCTCCTGTTACAAGGAATCACCATGAACTTAATATCCTTTGTTTCTTTGAAAGCTGAAAGAGAAGAGAGATAAAATAGAAATGAAAGAGAGTTGAAGACAGAGATAAGGGATATGATAAAGATCAGGGGAAAGAGAGATGGAAACTTCTAACCCATTGGCCCAAGCTGGATGCAAACTCTGACCTTAGATGTTAAAGGTCACCATGCTAAATGACTACACCACAGTTTGCCTTTTGTTCATTTGTGGAAGAGCCTCCATAGTAAACAACAGGGAGACAGTGGGATTATTTACATCACAGATTCTCCCTGAAAGTGATGAAAATGGCTCATTTAAAGATAATTAGTTGCACAGTATTTTTCACTTTAGAAAGATAAACAGAATGAGCACATTCTGATCCGATGAATAATCTAAACCCGAGCTCAGCCTGCATGGAAGCAGAGGCCCATTCTTTCTCATAAAGGTGCTTCACCCTCGGCTGCATTACCGCAAGCTTTAAAATCAACTCTTAACGGAAGCAGTTTAAGAAGTATTTTGTTGCAGTGTGATATTCTGCTGTTTGTGCAGAGCAGTGTGTTTAACTGACAGCCTCACTTCACATCTGTGTGTAAATACCTCACTGAAAAGTTAAGGAGAGATTTGATAGAGGTGTTCAAAATTATGAAGGGTTTTGATAGAGTAAATAGGGAGAAACTTTTTTTATTCGTTCCTGGGATGTGGGCGTCGCTGGCAAGCCTAGCATTTATTGCTCATCCCTAGTTGCCCTGGAGAAGGTGGTGGTGAGCCGCCTTCTTGAACCACTGCAGTCCGTGTGGTGAAGGTACTCCCACAGTGCTGTTAGGGAGGGAGTTCCAGGATTTTGACCCAGCAACAATGAAGGATCGGCGATATACTTCCAAGTCAGGATGTTGTGTGACTTGGAAAGGAACTTGCAGGTGATGGTGTTCCTAGGCGCCTGCTGCGCTTGTCCTTCTAGGTGGTAGAGGTCATGGGTTTGGGAGGTACTGTCGAAGAAGCCTTGGCGAGTTGCTGCAGTGCATCTTGTAGATGGTCCACACTGCAGCTACGGTACGCCGATGGTGGAGAGAGTGAATGACAGGAGGGTCGGTAACCAGAGGACACAGATTTAAGGTAATTGGCAAAAGAACCAGAGGGTAGAATCATAGAAGATAGGAGCAGGAGTAGGCCATTCGGTCCCTCTAGCCTGCTCCGCCATTCAATGCGATCATGGCTGATCATCCAAATTCAGTACCCTGTCCCTGCTTTCTCCCCATATCCCTTGATCCCTTTAGCCTTAAGAAATATATCTAACTCCTTCTTGAATCTATTTAATGAATTGGCCTCTACTGCCTTCTGTGGCAGAGAATTCCACAGGTTCACCACTCTCTGGGTGAAGAAATTCTTCCTCATCTCTGTCCTAAATGGCTTACCCCTTATCCTTAGACTGTGACCCCTGGTTCTGGACTCCCCGACCATCGGGAACATCCTTCCTGCATCTAGTTTGTCCTGTCCTGTCAGAATTTTATAAGTTTCAATGAGGTCCCCTCTCATTCTTCTAAACTCCAGCGAGTATAAGCCCAATCGACCCAATCTCTCTTCATACGTCATTCCTGCCATCCCACCAGGTATCAGCCTTGTGAATCTTCGCTGAACTCCTTCCATGGCAAGAACATCCTTCCTCAGATAAGGCGACCAAAACTGCACACAGTACTCAAGGTGTGGTCTCACCAAGGCCCTGTACAACTGCAGCAAGACAGCCTTGTTCCTGTACTCAAACCCTCTCGCTATGAAGGCCAACATACCATTTGCCTTCTTAACCGCCTGCTGCACCTGCATGCTTACCTTCAGTAGATGAGGAGAATGGTTTTTACACAGCGAGTTGTTGTGATCTGGAATGCACTGCCTGAAAGGGCGGTGGAAGCAGATTTAGTAGCATCTTTCAAAAGGGAATTGGATAAATACTTAAAAAGGAAATTTTGCAGGGCTATGAGGAAAGAGTGGGGGGAGTGGGACTAATTGGAGAGCTCTTTCAAAGAGCCGGCACAGGAACGAATGTGCCAAGTGGCCTCTTTCTGTGCTGTATCATTCTATGATTCAATGATCAGAAGACAGCTTGGTCTGTCACCCAGCACGAATCAGTGAGAGGAGAGGGAGGGAACTGGGAGAACAAAACAAACAAAGCCTCTCTTTTGCGAGGCTAAAGCTGGAGCTCGCTCGTATTAAGGACCATCTCCAAAGCTGTCAAGCAGATGTCACCAGGAAGTGAGAGTAAGTCGGGCAGCCTGTTTGTTTTCTGATAATGCCTCGGCCCTCTTGATGCCTCAGGCACGGCACATTTCTCAAATGTCAGCAGTGCGATGATGTGGCACTTCGCAAAAAAAGCAGGACTGACACTGAAAAGGGAATTAATCTGAGACACAGAAACACAGAGTCACGTGTCGAGCTGATCTGAGCGACATTTTCAATTTCATTCATTGAAGATTTATTATCTTTTGACTCATCCTATCCTCTCCCCTCCAAAAATGCGCAGAAAATCTTTACACAGAGATTCTGTAACTTAATAACTGGAAATAATCAAAAAAGATCAAGTACATTCCGCGGGACTGCAGCATCAACAGAACTCATAATTATAAATGGAATAATATCAACTGGCTTTGGCTGAGATGCAGAGGTGGATCTGAAGTGTTTCGGTAGAATTTCCAGCTAACTTATCCTTTACATTCAGTGACATGTTCTGTTGTGGGGCAGAATAAATGTAAAATATAATTTGGCAAAACTGTAGCCAGAAAAATGAGCAAAGCCTTCTGGTCACTCGCCCATTCACTCCCACTGTACACAATCCCAATGGACCCAAACCCCTTCCCATTCACTCCCATTGTACACAATCCCAATGGACACAAACCCCTTCCCATTCACTCCCACTGTACAAAATCCCAATGAACCAAACCCCTTCCCATTCACTCCCATTGTACACAATCCCAATGGACCCAAACCGCTTCCCATTCACTTCCACTGTACACAATCCCAATGAACCAAACCCCTTCCCATTCACTCCCACTGTACACAATCCCAATGGACCCAAACCCCTTCCCATTCACTCCCACTGTACAAAATCCCAATGAACCAAACCCCTTCCCATTCACTCCCATTGTACACAATCCCAATGGACCCAAACCGCTTCCCATTCACTTCCACTGTACACAATCCCAATGAACCAAACCCCTTCCCATTCACTCCCACTGTACAAAATCCCAATGAACCAAACCCCTTCCCATTCACTCCCACTGTACAAAATCCCAATGAACCAAACCCCTTCCCATTCACTCCGACTCTACACAATCCCAATGGACCCAAACCGCTTCCCATTCACTCCCATTGTACACAATCCCAATGGACCCAAACCTCTTCCCATTCACTCCCACTGTACACAATCCCAGTGGACCAAATCCCTTCCCATTCACTCCCACTGTACACAATCCCAATAGACCCAAACCACTTCTCATTCACTCCCACTGTACACAATCCCAATGGACCCAAACCCCTTCCCATTCACTCCCATTGTACACAATCCCAATGGACCCAAACCCCTTCCCATTCACTCCCATTGTACACAATCCCAATGGACCCAAACCCCTTCCCATTCACTCCCATTGTACACAATCCCAATGGACCCAAACCCCTTCCCATTCACTCCCATTGTACACAATCCCAGTGGACCAAATCCCTTCCCATTCACTCCCACTGTACACAATCCCAATGGACCCAAATCCCTTCCCATTCACTCCCACTGTACACAATCCCAATGGACCAAACCCCTTCCCATTCACTCCCACTGTACACAATCCCAATGGACCCAAACCCCTTCCCATTCACTCCCATTGTACACAATCCCAATGAACCAAACCCCTTCCCATTCACTCCCATTGTACACAATCCCAATGGACCAAACCCCTTCCCATTCACTCCCATTGTACACAATCCCAATGGACCCAAACCCCTTCCCATTCACTCCCATTGTACACAATCCCAATGGACCCAAACCCCTTCCCATTCACTCCCACTGTACACAATCCCAATAGACCCAAACCCCTTCCCATTCACTCCCACTGTACACAATCCCAATGAACCCAAACCGCTTCCCATTCACTCCCACTGTACACAATCCCAATGGACCCAAACACCTTCCCATTCACTCCCACTGTTCACAATCCCAATGGACCCAAACCCCTTCCCATTCACTCCCACTGTACACAATCCCAATGGACCCAAACCCCTTCCCATTCACTCCCATTGTACACAATCCCAATGGACCCAAACCCCTTCCCATTCACTCCCATTGTACACAATCCCAGTGGACCAAATCCCTTCCCATTCACTCCCACTGTACACAATCCCAATAGACCCAAACCCCTTCCCATTCACTCCCACTGTACACAATCCCAATGGACCCAAACCCCTTCCCATTCACTCCCACTGTTCACAATCCCAATGGACCCAAACCCCTTCCCATTCACTCCCACTGTACACAATCCCAATGGACCCAAACCCCTTCCCATTCACTCCCACTGTACACAATCCCAAACAGTATCCAGGCGGAGAGATTTTTCAGCTTTCATGCTGGTGGAGGATGCAGAGCTACAACCAAGTAAGGTCATGGGAGGATTTGTAAATGACGATTTTGAAATTAGCACAATGGGGGAGAGGGATAAACCACACAGCAGAGTCGCATCAGGACTGGGAACTCTGGTTCATTTGCTGTCCTCCCAAATCTAAAGTCACTGAGCCATTTTAGCGTCATTGCTACATCCTGTCTAAGGCCGGCTCACTGATGCAACCGGGGTCTTCCCCCACTGTGTGGCTCAGTTCCACTCGGCACTGTTCATCCCCGACTAGTCCATCAACAGAGCTTTCATCGGCAGTTTTAATCCAACCAACCTAGAGGTTTAAAATAAAAAGGAAATCTTGCTGACTGTTTCACTCTTGCGACAAGTGAGAAGTTACTCGATCGAATCGTGGGCACCAGGAGTGGGGCAGGTTGGAAGCGGGGCAGCAGCAGCGCAGGAGAAGGAGCATAAAAAGTTGGCGGGGATGAAATTATTCAGTTTATCCACAGAAGAGCAAAGTAACTCTCCCATTCCAAAGCTCAGTGAACATCCATCATGCTATTCCCCAAAGTACCTGCACTATTCAGACACGGTCTCCTCTCCAATTCCTCTACCCAATTAGAAAGCAATTCCAGGCTTGCATCATAATTAAGTGGAGCTTTGGTACTTGGTTAGTGAGATGAGACGGACCGGGAGTTTGGAAGTACTACGTGCTGGCAGTGATATATAGACTCATTTTTGTCCTTGTTTGTTCTCTATTGCAGGCACCAGACAAGTTACATTAGAAACCTCGAACGTCACATTGAGGGAAGGATCGATATCAGAGAATGATTACTGAACAGTAATCTGATTAACGGGGCTCAGGATTTAAACGTAATCTGGTTGTACACGTCAGTGCAGGACTGAGGGAGTGCTGCCTTGTCTGAGGTGCCTTTTTTTCCCCGATGAGACGTTAAACCCGTCTGCCTGTTCTGGTATTCCAGGTGGACAGGATAAATCCCATCACCCTTCGAAGAGCAGGGAGCTTTCCCAGTGTCTTGACAACTTGTGCATTACGTTAATCCGACCTCAAACACCACCTCAAAAAAAGAGCAGGTTAACGGCTCAATCATCTCAATTGCCATTTTTTAGGATCTTGCTGTGTGAAAATTGACTGCTGCATTTGACTGCAGAGCAACAGCAGCATGGGAGCGCCATCAAAACACGGAGAACAGCGGATTAAGGAGAAGGTCCAGGACCACCTTCTCAGGGTAACTGGGGATGGGCAATAAATGCCAGCAAGGCCAGGATTTCTGGCACTAAATAAGAGCAGGTCCTTTCTTAACATTCACATATTTTATCGAGGCCACTGGATGTCAATCGTTCTGGGTGGAAATTCGGGCGAATTTTCCCCCACCCTGAACCTACTGCTAGACAGTGGGTGGTTTTGGATGTCGGGTGTGTCCAGGAGCGGACTGACGGGTCACTATCTTGCCCCCGCCCCCCTGGGAAGCAGCAACACCTTTAGGAGACAGAGGTGAGAGGACTGGGAAAGGGGGGAAAAACACTCACCATTTGGGAGAAAGTAGATCCAACATGCCTTATATAACATTGGATGGTAGGGCACTGAGAAAGCTGGGCTAGTATCACCGGCCATCTGGACAACAGCAGAATGTCCAAAAGGAATGTGCAGTGAAACTGATTTATTGAACAGGAGCAAACAGTAACAATGAGATTTTCAATTTATGGAAATATTCATTCATCTGCTACAGAGAAACACAATAACAACTAGATTTGGCGTAAAGCGTTGAATTTCTTAATGATTAATAGAGAGGGTTTGCAAACAATGTTGTGTGACATCAGTAGGTCATTATTACAAGTTGTTCTGACAAGCTAAAATGATCCCACAAATGGTAAAGGTGTTTTACAAGGTTATGTTTCTGCAGTGAGAGATCGAGTTGTTCACAACCTTATCTATCTATAAAATTTTCCAATCTTTTTCATATTTTGTTGCCCATTTTCTTCTCTCCTCTCAGACACACTCACATTGGTATTATATTCACACAGATTTTGCCAACATCACTCATTCTCCATGTGTAAGACCACATCAGGAGTGTTGGCGGAGTGTTCAAATGATGGGGTATCTCACGTCCGATGACTCCCATCAGTAAAGCTCCCCCAGTGGTCAGGGTACTGACGGAACGTCTCACCTCCAGATGGTACACTAGATTTTATAAATCGGTCCGATTCTAACTCCTGGCAGGAATGGATAGCAATCCCACCCGGGGTCTCCGTCAGCACAAAATAACTGGTGTATCGGCAATGGCTCGCTGGGCAGCACTCTCACCTCTGAGTCAGAAGGTCAAGTCCCACTCCAGAGACTTGAGCACAAAAATCTAGGGTGACACTCCAGTGCAGTACTGAGGGAGTGCTGCATTGTTGGAGGTGCAGCCTTTTGGATGAGACAGTAAACTGAGGCCCCGTCTGTCCCCTCAGGTGGACGTAAAATATCCCAGGCACTATTTTGAAGAAGAACAGGGGAGTTATCCCCGGTGTCTTGGCCAATATTTATCCCTCAACCAACATCACTAAAACAGATTATCTGGTCATTATCACATTGCTATTTGTAGGATCTTGTTGTGCACAAATTGGCTGCCACGTTTCCTACATTACAACAGGGACTATACTTCAAAAAGTACTTTATTGGTTGTAAAGCATTTTGGGACATCCTGAGGTCATGAAAGGTGCTATAGAAATGCAAGTCTTTCTTTTTCTTTCTCATTTGAAAGGTGTTGGTCAGAGGCTCGTCTGTTCTGGTGGAAAGTGGCAGCTGATCAGCAGGGGTGGGGGGAATGAAGATCGGACAACGAGGTTAGTCCGGTGGGGTGGGGTGGGGTGGGGTTGTGAGGGTACCCCGGTGGGGGATGGGCGGAGCCCGGGGCAGCAGAGGTTCGGACTTTCCATGTAGGGTCCGGGGGAGCTGACGGATTGGCTGCAGTGGGCTCGCTCCTCAGCAGCCGTTTAAAATACTATCAGGGGTCCCATGTGTGTCATGAGTCTCCGGTTTGCGTTTAGTAATGAGGTTCCCACCAGGAGCTGATCCCAGACCGGAACCAACGGCATTAAAATGGGAGAATCACTGGAACCGAGCAGGAAATGGAGCCTCGCCATTTTAACCCGTCCCCCCGCTCCATTCCAGCCAATCGGCGAGAGTTAAAATTCTCCCTATGGACAAGCAAAGAGGGATTTTTGAACCTGAGCGAATCATCGATTAGGCCACAGTTAGAACATCATGTCCCTACTTTAGGAAGGATGTCAAGTCCATTGAGACGTTGCAGAGGAGATTTACTAGAATGCTCCCAGGCAGGAGAACGTTTAGTTATGAGACTGGAGAAATGGGGGTTCTATCCCCCAGTATAAAGAAGGCTAAATGGAGATCTGATAGAACTCTCCCTTTCTCTGTCTCTCTCTCTCTCCCGCCCCCCATCTCTCCCTCGCTTCCTCTCTCACCCTCCCTCTCCCTCCCACACACTGATGTGGATGAAGTGGCAGTTATTTCAATCACTTGCACAGCATTCTGGTAAATGAACGTAACGGTTTGTTAGGAGAAAGATAAATTATATTAGCTGACCTCCCGTGGCATTGCTTGTGAGTAATCCGGGGTCTGACACTATTGAGCTGCTAACCTGCCCCATCCCTTTAGGGCCGAGGCTCATGCACCTCCTTTGGGGAAATGGTCACAATAACACATCCTGAGTTCAATTAATGGCGAATTCCTGTTGTTAAAGTTTCTCTGGATTGTCAGGAGCCGGGAGAGGCCGGGTTATCTCAAAGTCAGGAAATGACTGGCTTTCTATTCGTCCCGTTGTGCCTATGCTGGTGTTGGTAGGATGCTGGAATGTTCCAGATATAAAACTTTTCTATTATAAATATATCAGATTGCTTGAGTTTCTGTTTCCATGGTGCTTAAGGTTACCCCCCCCCCACCCCGAGATATCTGCGCTCCTCTAATTCTGCCCTCTTGAGCATCCCTGATTATAATCGCTCAACCATTGGTGGCCGTGCCTTCTGTTGCCTGGGCCCTAAGCTCTGGAATTCCCTGCCTAAACCTCTCTGCCTCGCTACCTCTCTTTCCTCCTTTAAGACGTCCCTTAAAACCTACCTCTTTGACCAAGCTTTTGGTCACCTGCCCTAATTTATCCTTATATGGCTTGGTGTCAAATGTTTTGTCTTATAATACTCCTGTGAAGCGCCTTGGGATGTTTTACTGCATTAAAGGCGCTATATAAATACAAGTTGTTGTTGTTATCCCACAGGCTGATCAGTAGTGGGACGTGTGGTGAAGGCAGGGTTGATGTGGCCAGTCATATCGCGAGTTACTGAAGCTGCTGTTGGGCTTCTCTTGATGATAATGTTGCCAGTGACGCTCAGCCATGGGGAAAAGGCAATCTGCCACCTAAAAACCAATTAAGATCAAAACAGGAACAGGAAGACTGAAGGAATTGGTGGTAAAATATTTAGAAATATTTTGCTGAATTTTATTGAGAGAAGTCTCGGTGAAAAGCCGAGGCCCAACAGGCGCTAGTGCCCAGGTTTAACAAT
Source organism: Squalus acanthias (assembly GCA_030390025.1). Classification (NCBI taxonomy): domain Eukaryota; kingdom Metazoa; phylum Chordata; class Chondrichthyes; order Squaliformes; family Squalidae; genus Squalus; species Squalus acanthias. The sequence goes on from JASTWF010000052.1 coordinate 503,764, forward strand.
CCCAGAGAACAGGACATATCGACAAGTATTGACTAGATGATACCGAACTAATGTTTTAAAAAGGTGCAGATTGTAAGTGGAAGGAAAGACTGAGGGAGGTAAGGAGTTGCACAGCTCTGAGGCTTTGGGAAGCAATGGGTAAGCTTAGGGGGTGAGATGCACCTTGACTTCAAAGCCAAGAGAATGAATCCAGGTGGAAGCTCAAGAAGGATGGTGTAATTCAAATTTAGGAGATCAGAATACTTAATCTGACTCTGTTAAGGACACAGGAGCAGCAGGACTGATAAACAGGAATAGAAATAGGCTGGGTATTGAGTTACAGTAAGGTCGGAATGCTAGAATGTCCCGAACTCATACTGACCAAGAATGCCAACTAAATGTCATTTAATGCTGAAATATGGTCAGATTTAGTCACAGTGGACATGAGACATCAGGAACTAGAGTCAGGCGTTCCCTAAATTCACAAACTAGACTAACATTCAGGGCAGTACTGAAGGAGTGCTGCCTTGTCTGAGGTGCCACATGTGAAGCCAAACTGAGACCCTCCCACCTGTTTGGCGCATGTTAAAAATCCAATGCCGTGGTGAACATTCTTACAGCATTCACTGTCACCAAGAATAGAAAGATTGATTCTTCATCTCACTTGCAGGCTTATGCTGTGCACAAAATGGCTGCCATAATTGCCAACAGACCAACAGTAACTGCACTCCAGAGGAATTAATTGTGTAAAGTGTTGAGACATTCCTGAGTCTACCCATCTCTCTAGCTTTTCAAACTCAGCGTTACATGGAGAGGAAAGGTTCATCTTATTAGTCTGGCTGACTTTGAACTATGACCCATGTTGGCCGGAGTGCATGTGGTCACCCGGTAGGTTCAAGGAATCTTGGCACACAACAGCTTTAGTGCACTGCCCGAAGTGAACAGTAAAGAAAATCAGGCAAAGTGTAGATCAGGCGGCCAGCTCACTAGTGCCCAATTTGCACTAACGGCCAAGATGAATTTATACCCCTGTGAGACCCAGATATCCATGACATATCCACTCATTTCAAAAGGTTTATTCAGCACAGTAAGTATGAGCAACAGCGGTCAAAGAGGTAGACTTACAATCGAGAGGTCAGAAGGGTTCCAGAGGCACCGTGGGAGAACAATCACCCGGGGGAGGGGATTGGTGGACCCCGGTCTCGGAGGGGCGGGACCCCGGTGTCGGGGGGGGGGATTGGGCGAGACCCTGCTGTCGGGGGGGGGGGGGGGGGAGGAATTGGGTGGACCCCGGTCTCGGGGGGGGGGGGGGGGAAAGATTCGGCGAGACCCCGGTGTCGGGGGGGATTGGTGGACCCCGGTCTTGGGGGGGGGGGGAGAGATTGGGCGAGACCCCGGTGTCAGGGGGGGGGAGGGGGGGATTGGGTGAACCCCGGTGTCCGCGGGGGAGGGGGGGAGATTGGTAGACCCCGGTCTCGGGGGGGGGGGGGGGGGGATTGGAGGACCCTGGTCTCGGGGGGGGGGGATTGGGTGGACCCCCGTCTCGGGGGTGGGGGGGGATTGGAGGACCCCGGTCTCGGGGTGGGGGGGGATTGGAGGACCCTGGTCTCGGGGGGGGGGGGGGGGGATTGGAGGACCCTGGTCTCGGGGGGGGGGGGGGATTGGAGGACCCTGGTCTCGGGGTGGGGGGGGGGGGATTGGGCGAGACCCGGTCTCGGGGGGGGGGGGGGGATTGGTGGACCCGGTCTCGGGGGGGGGGGGGGGATTGGGGTGGGGGGGGATTGGAGACCCTGGTCTCGGGGGGGGGGGGGGGATTGGGAGACCCTGGTCTCGGGGGGGGGGGGGATTGGAGGACCCTGGTCTCGGGGTGGGGGGGGGGGATTGGGCGAGACCCCGGTCTCGGGGGGGGGGGGATTGGTGGACCCCGGTCTCGGGGGGGGGGGGGGATTGGGTGGACCCCGGTCTCGGGGGGGATTGGGAGGACCCTGGTCTCGGGGTGGGGGGGGGGGATTGGAGGACCCTGGTCTCGGGGGGGGGGGGGAATGGAGGACCCTGGTCTCGGGGTGGGGGGGAGGGGGGATTGGGCGAGACCCCGGCCTGCAATTGTAATTTGGCTCCAAGCCACTCAGAGTGTGGTCGTGTGTTGCTACCTTAGACCTTCTCAATTCTTCTTGTTCTAATGTCCACAATGTCTGACCTTCCAAACTCTTCTAAATCTGATTCCTCGCCCCCACACTCGCTCACTCCACTTTATATCAACATTATTAGACGGTCAAATTCACAATTAATTGAAATATTTCAATAACTGGAGATATTGTTGCATCAGCAGTCATTTCAAAGCCAGCGCATCAGAATATTGTTAATTCATAAATAATAATGATTATTGATTCAAATTTCTGGCCAAATTTCTACTGAATGTTGATTATAAAAAGCATCAGCTACACATTGTAATCTGGGCACAGAGATGTTATCTCACCTAGAATGCACTGGAGGAAGCATTAGCAACATTTGCCAATTATATTCTAAAATTTATCCTGAAATTTTAAGCTTTTTTTATGCAGGAAGTGGGAACGGTTTTAGTAACAAGAAAAGGCTGTGATTTGGGTCCTTTTATGGGAGATCTCAACTCCACTGGACCAGCTTGAACCCTATGCCTCACTCCCTTCAGAAATGGATCGAAGTGGTCCTCAAACCATTTTCACTGTCTACGTCACTGACCACCCTGGGTAGGGTGTCGGTCACCCTTTGGTGAAACTCTTTTGGATCTCTGCTGCATTCAGTGGGAATCAGCATCGCCTGGAGCCCATGGAATACCATCTGTTGGACATCCTTCACCAACTGGTCCACCTACGTGAACACACTTCCCCAAATGACCCAGTACGTGAGGCCATTGGTTGGTGTGGTACTGAGCATCAGGTAAGTAACAGGCATCCTATTCGATTCCCAGATTTCAGCATGGTCAGCAGTGAGGGGGCTTTGATCAGGCTCACTGCTCCTGGACTAATTGCAGGTAAACTACTGGATTGTTTACAGCTACTGGATGTTGGGTGAAAGCAGGATTGGAGTGCCCTGTGATTGGAGATCCCTGTGATTGGAGATCCCTGTGGGTGAAGTGCCCTGTGATTGGAGATCCCTGTGGGTGAAGTGCCCTGTGATTGGAGATCCCTGTGGGTGAAGTGCCCTGTGATTGGAGATCCCTGTAGGTGAAGTGCCCTGTGATTGGAGATCCCTGTGGGTGAAGTGCCCTGTGATTGGAGATCCCTGTGGGTGAAGTGCCCTGTGATTGGAGATCCCTGTGGGTGGAGTGCCCTGTGATTGGAGATCCCTGTGGGTGGAGTTAGTAGGAAAGGATGCCATTGCCTGTGGCAGTGAGCACCCGGGCGAGAGGACTGGAGCAGATAAACTGTAGAACTGTTTTTTGATCTCTCACTCTTAGTTAATTGGATTGTGAGACACGATGCATTAAACTACAGTTGCTGCCCTCTCCGATAGTCAGTCAATAGAAGCACTTGAAAAGATGGGCTATAAAAACAGTATATTTGCTCCTTAACACTTCCCTTGTCAATCAATAGTTGCTATAAATTGCGTTGCTAAATTATTCTCACTATTTTTATGGCAGTTTTGAATTGTGGAAGTGCATCCATTGTAAGTGATTCTGCACAATGTGCTTTAACTCTGATCTGGTGGCAACGCTCACTGCGTTGAACGATCCGCTGCTTTAAAGCAGTGAGGTTTTTTAAAAAAAATCAATGATTCTTTTAAAAACGCCATTCTAATTAGTAAAAGTCTTCGTAAGGATGGAGTTTTTAAAGAGAACAAAATGGGAGATTGCCAGGGAAAGGGAAGAGAGAGGGACGATTATAAATTAGTGTGTGTGCTGGTGATAATGGAGAAAGCAGATTGGGAAAACGAGGGGGGCTGGGATTAATAGAAAACAGTAACTGAAAATAACAGGGAGCACACAGGAAACATAGTGGAGAGCGGAATATTAAAGAGAGAGTGAGAGTGAAAGAGGGGAGAATGGGGCCGTTAAAAAGAGAACGAGAGGAATGACAAAGAGAGGGTTGCTCTTAAACCACCGAGAATAATCAGGAGAGAGGGAAAATGGAGATATTAACAATGAAAGAAGTGGAGAATGGGTCCATTCAAACTAAAGAAAGATTTGCTCACACAGTTTCTCTCTGTGCTCTCCTCCGCTTCCTGCCTCTGCTATACATGAAATATATTTTGCCCCTTTTACCTTCTGCCCTGCTGCAGATTCACTATTGGCCGGGACACTGAACCACTCTTGACGTTCTGACGAAAGGTCATCGACCTGAAACATTAACTCTGTTTCTCTCTTCACAGACGCTGCCTGACCTGCGGAGTATTTACAGCATTTTCTGTTTTTATTTTAGATTTCCAGCATCTGCAGTATTTTCTTTCTGCACTTTTGCATCTTGTACATTGGTTAGACACTAGTATGGACCAGTTGGGCCGAATGGCCTGTTTCTGTACAGTAACATTGAGATAACAGAAAACGCTGGAAAAACTCAGCAGGCGAGGCAGCATCCGTGGAGAGAGAAACAGAGTCAACGTTTCAGTAACATTGAGAGTTGGGCAGTAAAGGCCCCGGTTTAGTATCGGATAAGTTGGAGTCAGTGGCGGTCCAGTGTGATGGGCGTGTCGATCTCAGTTACCCCCCGCTCTTTAAACCTCTCGGGAAGAATGTTCCGAGAATCTGTTTTATATGGTGGGGTTTTGAGGGTTAACACAGGCGTGCTGATCAGTGGAAACCTGTCTTTTCCCAGAAACACTTCCTAATTCAGCAGAGAGAAAAATAAACAGAAATCGGTGTTGAGCAGTTGGCATTTTAACAGAGAGAAGTATTTCATGTACAATCCCAGGTCAGAGCTGCAGACTGGGAGATAAAGGACTGCAGAGAGAGTGGGAGGAGGGAGCAGGTCAAAGTGTTAGTCTGTATTTCCTGTTTACAGATATTGCCTGACCTGCTGCCAATTCCCAGCATTTGCTGTTTTTTTCTTGCACTTTTCCGGTACTCCTTCAGAATTTAATCTGTGCCTGCAACAGATTTCGACATCAACTTTGCTTCAATCCAGTTATAAACTCCAGCTGAGCTCTGACACACTTTGCATTCACACTGAGAGGAGCTGGACTGGTTTGCCAGCACAGACTACAGCACATTGCTGTGTCGATTGCTTAATCTCCACAGTGAATAGAACCACACGTTCCCAACCCGCCCACTCTCGGGATACCTGCCTTCAGCCCTCAGTGACAAATACATCTACTTAACTTCAATCCAAACACCTGCACGACACGGCCAAGATACACGGTACTAATGCGTTTCTTCCCTCTCTGCATCTAGCCAGCTGATTCCTGGGGATCAGATTCCACTGACACTCTCACATACCCGTTCCTGTCACCAAATTGCCATTTTTACAGTGATTGACGGTTGGCTGTTTGACCTTCAAAAGGACACAATTGAACCGGCTCCTGTCCTCAGGGGAGAGCGGGGAGACAAACGTTAGATCACCTTCAGGAGAGACGATTAACGTCAATTACAAAACATAAATAATGCACTGGAGCCAATTGAAGACTTGTGATTATCACAATGAACAAATCATGTGCTGAAGTTAGGGTCGATGATCAGGAGAACCCCCATGGAAATTCAACCCCTTGATTCATTCAAACTGGTCAAGTGGTTGCCCCACCAGTGGAAGTGATGAAAAGTTTATGAATCCACAGGAACAGGAGGAGACCATTCAGCTCCTCGAGCCTGTTCCATGCTTCAATTAGTTCCTGGCTGATCTGTATCTTAACTCCATCTATCTGACTTGGTTCCGTAACCCTTAATACCCTTACCTAACAAAAATCTATCAACATCAGTTTTGAAATTTTCCAATTGACCCCCAGCCTCAACAGCTTTTGGGGGAGAGAGTTCCCGATTTCCACTACCCTTTGTGTGAAGAAGTGCTTCCTGACATCACCCCTGAGCTCTCATTTTAAGGTTTAGCCCCCTTGTTCTGGACACCCCCTACCAGAGGAAATAGTTTCTCTCTGGATTATGCAATGGACCAACTGCAAGGGAGTAAAGCCCATCTCAGTGGCCAGGGTCTGAGGGTCTTGACTGGGTAATGAAGAAACCGGATCATCATGTTTGATTGAGGAAGGCAGCCAAACAGCGCACTGCAGATGCAGCAAGTGTGGCAGTATGTCACGGACCCTGCACTGCGATTAACTGTCACATCACCAATTACTGAGAACAGCTAACTCAGCACAGACTGGCCATCAAACCTGGGGATTGGAAATCTGAACTCTCTCCCTCAAAAGGCTGTGGATGTTGGGTCAAGACTGAGAGGGATAGATTTTTGTTGTGTAAGAGTTATGGAACCAAGACGGGTAAATGGAGTTGACATACAGATCAGCCATGATCTAATAGAATAGCGGAACAGGTTCGAGGGGCTGAATGGCCTCCTCCTGTTCCTAGTCTGTGTGGTATGTTTCCCCAGTAAAGTATCAGGCAGCTGCATCTGTGCATATTTTTATTGCAGATTTAATTTTTCCACATTCTTTGTATGAAAGGGGTCCTGATAGCAAGACCCCTCTCTTTAAAAACTGTTGTCATGGTAATCTCCTTCTTTGATGTGCCAACTAACAATTTTCTAACAAATATAAACCAGTATCCTCGATTCTCCCACACAAAATATGTTGTGGCCACTGAAAAGATCATTCAAGCTCATCGACTGCCAAGTGGCATCTTGTTACTGAGGTGTGAGATCTGATCAGTCAGTGACTCCTGGTGCACTGATGCCCTTAATGTGCCAATAAAATGTTTTACAATGAACACTCAGCCATAAAGTGCTGTGATTTACACCCTACATGACATCTGTCATATGGTTATTGAGGTTAAACAGACTACTGATGTATCTGATACGCTCCCAGTGAAGACACGGTGAGGTGATCACCAACGTCCTTTTAGCATTGCTGGTCTCCATGACCCCTCCCCAATATCCGGGGCTATTTGGCAAACTAACTCCATAGGGTAGGAGTCATCATTGTATCATAAGATTTAGATTAGCAATGGAGAGGTGCAAGGAACAATCTGGAGTGGAACTTCTAAACTGGAATAGGGCTAACTTTAATGGGATGTGAAGGGATCTAGCCAGGGTAAAATGGAACCAAAGACTGACAGGAAAAACTGTAACGGAACAATGGGTGATCTTTAAGGAGGAGATGTTCCAAGTACAGGCTAGGTACATTCCAACAAGAGGGAAGGGTAAGGGAACCAAAGCAAGGGCTCCTTGGATGATGAGGGAGATAGAGAAGAAGATGAAACAAAAAAAGAGGGTGTATGATGCATGTCAGGTGAATTCTTCAAGGGAGAACCAGACCAAATACAATAAGTTGAGAGGGGAAGTGAAGATGAAAATAAGATTGGCAAAGAGAGAATATGAGAATAGAATGGCGGTTAACATAAAAGGGAACCCAAAAATCTTCGACCGGCATGTAAACAGTAAGCGGGTAGTCAGAGGTGGGATGCGGCCTATTAGCGACAAAGAAGGTGTTATACGCTTAGAGGCACAGGGCAAGGCTAGAATACTAAATGAGCACTTTGTATCGGTGTTTACTAAGGAGGTGGATGCTGACAAAATATCGGTAGAAGTGGAAACGGTAGAAGCAATGGAAGGGGTGAAAATTGATAGACAGGATGTACGAGAAAGGCTGGGTATGCTTAGAGTGGATAAGTCGCCTGGTCCAGATGGCTTGCATCCCAGATTGCTAAGGGAATTAGGGGAGGAGATAGCGGAAGGGCTTGCCATAATTTTCCAATCTTCCCTAGATGCGGGGGAGGTGCCTGAGGATTAGAAAGTGGCAAATGTGACACCATTATTCAAGAAAGGGTGCAAGGACAATCCTAGTAACTACAGGCCGGTCAGTTTAACATCAGTGGTGGGTAAAGTTTTAGAAACAATAATCAAGGAAAAAATTAACGGGCACTTGGAGAGGTTTAAGCTAATTAAGGAGAGCCAACACGGGTTTGTAAAAGGCAGATCATGTCTGACTAATTTAATTTAATTTTTTGATGAAGTAACAGAGAGGATTGATGAAGGGAATGCAATGGATGTTGTCTACATGGATTTTAGGAAGGCATTTGACAAAGTACCACATAGAAGGCTGGTTAACAAAACTGAGGCTCACGGAATAGGTGGGTCAGTGGCAGCTTGGATAAGGAATTGGCTTAAGGACAGAAAACAGCGAGTTGTGGTAAATGGCTGTTTTTCCAGACAGGAGGATGGTAGACAGTGGTGTTCCCCAAGGGTCAGTGCTGGAGCCACTGCTTTTTTGATATGTAATGACCTGGATATTGGAATACAGAGTAGAATTTCTAAATTTGCCGATGACACTAAACTTGGGGGTGTGGCAAACAGTGAGGATGATACCAATCGACTGCAACAGGACATAGAAAGGCTGGCAGAATGGGCAGACAAGTGGCAGATGGAATTTAATACAGAGAAGTGTGAGGTGATGCATTTTGGCAGAAGGAGCACAGAGAGGCAATATACACTTAATGGCATTTTAAAGAGTGTGCAGGGATAGAGGGACCTGGGAGTTAATGTGTATAGGTCCCTGAAGGTGGCAGGACATATTGAGAGAGTGGTAAGAGAGAGCAAAGCATATGGGATCTTGGGTTTCATAAATAGAGGTATTGAGTACAAAAGTAGAGAAGTTATGCTGAATCTTTATAAAGTGCTGGTTAGGCCACAACTGGAGTATTGCGTCCAGTTCTGGTCATCACACTTTAGGAAGGATGTGAAGGCCCTTGAGAGGGTGCAGAGGAGATTTACCAGAATGGTTCCGGGGATGGGGGATCTTAGCTACAAGGACAGGTTGGAGAAGCTGGATTTGTTTTCATTAGAGCAAAGGAGGTTGAGGGGTGATTTGATAGAGGTGTACAAGATTATGACGGGTTTGAATAGGCTAGACGGGGAAAGGCTGTTCCCACTAGTTGATGGTACAAGGACTAGGGGACACAGATTTAAGGTTTTGGGCAAGAGATACAGGGGGGATGTGAGGAAAAACTTTTTTACGTGGCGAGTGGTGATGATTTGGAATTCGCTGCCGACGGAAGTGGTGGAAGCAGAGACACTCAATGTTTTCAAGGGGAGACTGGATAGGCACTTGAGGGAAATAAACTTGCATGGCTATGGGTATAGAGCGGGGAAATAGGACTGACTGGATTGCTCTACAGAGAGCCGGCACAGACTCGATGGGCAGAATGGCCTCCTTCTGTGCCGTTATGACTCTATGAGGTGCAGGCATTTCACATCTCAGGTTTGTACAATTGCCCACTGTTGCCATATTCACCTCATGGTATAAAGGAGACAAATTCAGGACTGATGCAAACTGACACCATTACTAACCCACCCATTGTGATATACAAGGGTACCTGTGCCTGCGATGGTCACTGCTCTCATTATAATGGGCAGATGAATTATATCTCCCAACAAATACAGTTAATGAGCAGGTGGGTGATTATCTCCCTGGCCATACTCCTGCTAGCTCAGCTTGTAAAGCCATACAGACAGGAAGGACTCCAGATCAACCCCTGGTCTATGCTGAGGAACGGAATTTTCCATTTTTACTCCCAAGTCTGTAGTTTTGCACCAAACAGCATCAACATGCAACAGACCATTAGGACAACTGTTGAGCAACAGCAACAGCCTTTATCTCACTCACCAATGTCCATCTTCTCTTCTGTCTCTTAGGCAGTCCCTCGGAACCGAAGATGACTTGCTTCCACATTAAAAATGAGTTCTGAGGTGACTGATGAGTCCAATGCGGGACCTACAGTCTCTGTCACAGGTGGGGCAGATGGCGGGTGGGTGGGGTGCTTGGGTTGACGTGCGCTCCTTCCGCTGTTTGCGCTTAGCTTCCACTTTCTCCCGGCGAAGAGACTCGAGGTATTCGGCGCCTTCCCGGATGCTTCTCCTCCACTTTGTGCAGTCTTGGGCCAGGGATTCCCAGGTGTCAGTGGGGATGTTGCACTTTTTCCAAGGAGGCTTTGAGGGTGTCCTTGAAGCATTTCCTCTGCCCACCTGGGGCTCTCTTGCCGTGTCGGAGCTCCGGGTAGAGCGCTTGTTTTGGGAGTCTCGTATCGGGCATGCGGACGATGTGACCCGTCCATCGGAGCTGATCGAGTGTGGTCAAAGCTTTGATGCTGAGGATGTTGGCCTGAGCGAGAACACTGACGTTGCTGCGCCTATCCTGCCAATGGATTTGCAGGATCTTGCGGAGGCAGCGTTGGTGGTACCTCTCCAGTGCTTTGAGGTGCCTGCTGCACATGGTCCATGTCTCTGAGGCATACAGGTATTACTACTGCTCTGTAGACCATGAGCTTGGTGCCGGGTTTGAGGTCGTGGTCTTCAAACACTCTCTTCCTCAGGCGACCGAAGGCTGCACTGGCACACTGAAGGCGGTGTTGGACTTTGTCATCGACATCTGCCCTTGTTGACAGTAGGCTCCCGAGGTATGGAAAGTGATCCACATTGTCCAATGCCTTGTCATGGATTTTGATAATCGGGGGGGCAGTATTGTGTGGCGGGGGCAGGTTGGTAGAGGACCTTTGTCTTACGGATGTTTAGTGTAAGGCCCATGCTCTCGTACGCTTCAGTGAAGGTGTTAACGATGGTTTGGAGTTCGACCTCCGAGTGTGCGCAGACGCAAGCGTCGTCTGCATACTGTAATTCGATGACAGAGGAAGGGATGACTTTGGATCTGGACTGGAGGCGACGGAGGTTGAACAGTTTCCCGTTTGTTCTGTAAATTAGCTCCACTCCAGCGGGGAGCTTATTGAGGGTGAGATGGAGCATTGCCGCAAGGAAGATCGAGAAGAGCGTTGGTGCGATGACACAGCCTTGCTTGACCCCGGTCTGTACATGAATTGGGTCTGTGGTGGAACCATTGGTCAGGATCACAGCTTGCATGTCGTCGTGAAGCAGGCGGAGGATGGTGACAAACTTTTGAGGGCAGCCAAATTTGAGGAGGACACTCCATAATCCCTCATGGTTGACAGTGTCAAAGGCCTTTGTGAGGTCAAAGAAGGCCATGTACAGTGGTTGGCGCTGTTCCCTACATTTCTCTTGTAATTGGTGCGCGGTGAAGATCATGTCCATTGTGCCCCATAGTGGGCGGAATCTGCATTGCGACTCTGGGAGGAGCTCTTCAGCCACTGGGAGAAGGCAATTGAGGAGGATTCTTGCAATGACTTTCCCTGTGGCAGACAGCAGGGATACTCCTCTGGAATTACCGCAATCGGACTTGTCACCTTTCTTGAAGATGGTCACAATTACGGCATCTCTGAGATCCCCTGGCATGCTCTCCTCCTTCCAGATAAGAGAAATGAGTTCATGAATTCGCGCCAGTAGTGCTTCTCCGCCATGCTTTAGCGCTTCGGCAGGGATTCCATCTGCTCCTGAGGCCTTGTTGTTCTTCAGTTGTTGGATGGCCTTTCAACCTCATGCCGGGCTGGGGTTGTGCTGAGATGGTGGCGGGTAGCATGCTGCGGGATGGAGTTGAAGACACTCGCGTCGAAGACAGAGTCTCGGTTAAGGAGATCTTCGAAGTGCTCCTTCCAGCGGGCACTGACTGCCTCCTTGTCCTTGATGAGTACCTCTCCATTCTTGGCCCGCAGTGGGGTAGGGCCTTGGGTGCTTGGGCCGTAGGTGGTCTTGACTGTGCTAAAGAATCCACGCACGTCGTGGTTGTCGGCTAGCTGCTGGATCTCCTGCGCTTTCTCCACCCACCACCTGTTCTTTAGGTCGCGAGTTTTTTGTTGGACCTCGGCCTTCAGGCGTCTGTAGAGCTGCTTTCTTGCTCTCAAGTTGTGTTGCTGTTTCCAGATCAGGAATGCCTTGCGCTTGCGGCTTATTAGCTCCTGGATCTCCTGGTCATTCTCGTCGAACCAGTCTTGGTGTTTCCTGGTCGAGTGACCGAGTGTCTCTTCACAGGTGCTGATTATGGAGGCCTTGAGTGCAGACTCGGCGCTGTGGACACTCTGTGTCTCTGCATCACTGGGAGTCGTCAGGTTGGTTGTGAGGCGCAGGCTGAATAGGGCTTTCTTAGCAGGGTCTTTGAGTGCTCCAGCGTTGATTTTCCTGCGGCATTGTTTCTGTTGCCGCTGCTGTTTTGGGGCTACATTGATGGAGATGACAGCATGGATTAGGCGGTGATCTGTCCAGCAGTCGTCAGCTCCTGTCATGGCGCGGGTGATGCGAATGTCCTTGCGGTCCCTCGCTCGGACGATGACGTAGTCCAGCAGATGCCAGTGCTTGGAGCGAGGGTGCTGCCATGAAGCCTTGTACTTGTCTCTCTGACGGAACAAGGTGTTGGTTATGACAAGGCCATGTTCTAAGCATTTCGTTAGGAGGAGAGTACCGCTGGAGTTGGCTTTCCCTACCCCCTCTCTGTTGATCACACCTTCCCAGAGGTCAGTGTCCTTTCCAACTCTGGAGTTAAAGTCGCCAAGGAGGATCAGCTTGTCGCCCATTGGGACTCGGGACAGGGATTATTCGAGGCTGGAGTAGAATTCCTCTTTGGTCTCGTCTGTGGCTTCCAGTGTTGGGGCGTACGCACTGATGACTGTAGCGCACTGGTTCCGGGCTAGGGTGAGCCAAAGAGTCATGAGGCATTCGTTTATACCGCTAGGAGAGTCTCTGAGACGCCCAACTAGTTCATTTTTTATGGCGAAGCCTACCCCATGGAGGCGGCGTTCTTCTTCAGGTTTGCCTTTCTAGAAGAAGGTGTAGCCACCGCCTTGCTCCTTGAGCTGGCCTTCCCCTGCCCGCCGGGTCTTGCTTAGGGCGGCTCTGTCAATGTCGAAACGTCTGAGCTCCCGGGCAACGATAGCAGTACGCCGTTCCGGTCTGTCACTGTTGGGGTTGTCCATGAGGGTCCTGACATTCCAGGTCCCGAACTTCATTTTAAAGGGTGGAAGATGCCTGTGCGTGAATTCTTTTAACGTGGGGTGGCCGTTGCACACCAGCTGCCACATGGGCTTGACAGAGCAAGGTCTTGGTCCAATGGCAAGGGGATCCAAGACGATTGGAGACCAGGCTCTGCTACAACGGCCTAGCACACACACACAAACATACTGCTATTGTCTCACTCACCAATGTCCATATTCAACATATTGTTACCAGGGACTAATCACAAAGTAATGGAATGGTAAATAGATAGATAGTTACAGACTGATACAGATAGAGACAGAGAGTGATAGAGATAGACATTGTAATAGAGATAGCAAAATACAATGAGAACAGACAGATAGATAGAGGTAGAGAAGGATGTTTTATTGAGAGGAGATGTGAAGGGACAATTCCATGGTGCAGGTCACCGCCAGGGAAAGATAGTGAGTGAGAGAGAAATAGAGAGACAGGGATAGCAACACAGACAAATGTAGAGAAATAGAAAGACAGGGGACTGGAAGAGAAGAACACAGACAAGGAAATATTAATAAATCCCCCCCCTCTTCATTTCCACAAACTGAGCTTGGTGCAAAAGTCTTTCAGTTTATTAAATGCTTGTTTATGCCAGGTTACCTCCATTACACACTATAACTGAGATCAGTGGAAAAGCCCCGAGGCTGAAATGTAAGGAATAAAATGAAACCCACCATGCAAAACTAATCTGACTGTCTCTTCATCTTCAGGTTAGCAGTTCCGTACTCCTACTCCCATATGGCCTACTGCTCCTAATTCTTATATTTTTACCCTGCTGCTTAAGGTCAGTGAGGCTGAGAGATCTGTGTATCATTGGGTTTTTCTAATAAAGACCGCTGGATTTGAGATAACTTCTCAAAGTGCAATTTGTCAAAAAAATAAATCGACATCACATGATGGAGTTCCACTGCGCAGAACCAGATTTATAGGCCACAGAAGTAAAGGCTTCATTTAGGTCCAAGGCACACATCTCGATGGGAGAGCAGGGAGTTGGGGGCTGATGAGCTTGATACAGATTTCTGCTCATAATCACTCAGTATCTGACCCTTGCTGGAAAGAGCATGTGTGAGGACAGCACCGAGCTGGTGAATGGCCAGGATCTTGCCAAGACTGAGCTCAGGAGAAGAACGATCCCAGCGAATAATAGAATCTTGGATCCAGGTCCCAATTAGGGTTTTCCCCTTCCTAGTTCAGGGAAGGTTCTAGCTCCTCCCCAACTTAAACAATCTTAAACATTCACTCCCTCCACCACCGGCGCATCGTGGCTGCAGTGTGTACCATCTACAAGATGCACTGCAGCAACTTGCCAAGGCTTCTTCGGCAGCACCTCCCAAACCCGCGACCACTTCCACCTAGAAGGACAAGGGCAGCAGGCGCATGGGGACTCCATCACCTCCAAGTTCCCCTCCAAGTCATACACCATCCTGACATAGAAGTATATCGCCGATCCTTCATTGTCGCTGGGTCAAAATCCCGGAACTCCCTACCTAACAGCATTGTGGGAGTACCTTCGCCACAACCTTCTCAAGGTCAATTAGAGATGGGCAATAAATGCTGGCTTTGCCAGCGACACCATAAAAACTAATAATTTTTTTTTAAACTGCCGCAGTCAGATATGGGACTGGAAGTTCCAGGGTAGGGACAGTGCCTTTGCGGGGAGGGGGAACTGAGAGGGAGAAAAACATAAGAGCTGAAAAACAAAGCATTGTCGATATGGCAAACCCCTTGCAGTAATTTTCATCTCAGGCTGCTGACAGTTTGAAGAGGGTTTATTGAACAGATGTGGATATGGAGCTTCACTGACTGTGACATTGCTTATCCTTTCAGTAAACACAGTGTTACGCCAGAATGGAGAGAATAATCTTGCTGCTGTTCTTTGAGTTTTTCCCCATTCCTTAGCACACAAAAAGCTGACATTTGAATTATATAAACTGTCAGTATCTTTTATACGGGCTTAATCTGATGTTACAGTTTCACTAAAACATTGCAGCCTTTCACAGCAACAAACAGTTGAAGGATCCAAAGACCAAGAGCCAGAATTCTTTACCAGGGAATATCTCGTGCTCTCAGTAGGGAGCTGTTCCCAAAGGGAGCTGACGTTGGAGAATTGAGTCTATAATGATGGAGCACCCTCCCTGGTCTCTGAGCATGATACTCCCACTGGGAGCAATGAATTTACCCTCACACCTCGACCTCACTGATAGATGTGGTTGGACGTGGGATTGGAGGCTGCAGGGTTGGATACATCTTGGAATTGTTAAGTCCATGCAAACACAAGATGTGCCCATCTAGACCTTCCACAGTCTATGTACAAACCATCCCACAGTGGAATCCACTCACCCATTTAATTTCCCTGGGGAAGTTTTGAATCCATGCTCACTAACCCTGAAGGGGAATAAAGTAAAATTCCAGAACACTCATCAATCCTCACAGCTCCAATATTCAATCAGACATTGTCCCCTCCCCCAGCTCACTGTACTCCACCCCCAAACCTCCAACCTGGGTGAAAAATATCCAGCAACTTTCTGAAGTTTTAATCACCACACTATCCACTGCTTTTACCTGATATCTGTTCTGTATAATTCCTACTGAGGGGGAAATTCTTCGAATCTCACCCCCCCTCCCCCCCCCACACACAGTCCCACCACCCCTCCCCCGCCCACTTCCAAAGTGTCGGCCGTAAAGCGCTTTGGGATGTCCTGAGGTTGTGAAAGGTGCGATATAAATGCAAATTCTTTCGTTCTTTCTTTAAACTCTTGTAAGTCAAAGGGGCTCCAATATCATCTTCTTCTTAGGCAATCCCTCGGAACCGAGGATGACTTGCTTCCACATTAAAAATGAGTTCTCAGGTGACTGATGAGTCCAATGCGGGACTTGCAGTCTCTGTCACAGGTGGGGCAGACGGTGGTTGAAGGGGTGGGTGGGTGGGGTGCTTGGGTTGACGTGCGCTCCTTCCGCTGTCTGCGCTTGGCTTCCGCTTGCTCCCGGCGAAGAGACTCGAGGTGTTCGGCGCCTTCCCGGATGCTTCTCCTCCACTTTGTACGGTCTTGGGCCAGGGATTCCCAGGTGTCAGTGGGGATGTTGCACTTTTTCAAGGCTCCAATATATGGGCACCAGAAACAGCAAAAACAACAGGGTACAAAAATCGAATCCTCTGCCTGACCGCATCATGGATCATTCTGACCCTCATTCAGTCCCTCGGCACGGTTAATTCCACCTGTCTGCAATAAATCAGTCGTGACATATTTTCCTGCTCATTTTTTAATCAGTGTCATTGATTTTTTTTCTCTCTCAGACCAACCAAGTCTACGTAAAAAATCAATGGGGAAAGTGTCAGCTTAAAATAACCGGGTAATGATCAGAGCAGGGCAACAGATAGTGAGGTGCAGTTTCACTGAGTTAGAGAGCAGCAGGAGAGGTGCCGCAGAATGAATTGCATTATTAAACAGCCTTTCAATGGCGCCAGCTTACACGCAGGCTGCGATTTGCTTATTACTTTACACTATTATTTCTAAATAGTTTTTTCGGGAGATATGGGAGTGTGGCGATGGGGAGAGGAGCGGGTGGGAGAGGAGCGGGGGGTTACTCTGCTGTGTGGGGGGCGAGAGAGTGAGGCAGGACAGACTCACAATCTTACTCCCAGAAGAGTCTCGCCCATCAGCAGCCTCGTCTTCTCGAATCTCACTGTCGGGTGTGCCCGACTCTCTGAGTGCAATTGGCGCTTCATTGTAATCGAAGGACAGATTTAAAGCATGTTCCTATTTCCACTGGGAACTGCATCGAGGTAAAAACTCATTTCATTTTTTTCAGCAGTAATCAGATTGAAAAGATATTCATGCAGTCTGTCTGGGGCGAGATTCCAAGGCACAATGTCCCTCCTGACCGCACTGCCCACCTACTGTTCTATATATAGATCTCAGCACAAAGCCTCCGCCCAGGGACACACCACTGTTTTGTTTTCAATTTACTCTAATGCTACACTTGTGAAATTCCATTTATTGCACTGTAACAGACCGATCAAAGCACCAACTGAGGTATTTTTAGTAAAATAGTTATCGCTGGGACTGCATCCAGCGCACAGGCTGTTCTTTGTCCGCCCTTCACTGCTCCTCACTCTGCGTTTTTATCCTTTTCCTTTCTTTCTTATTCTTAATTTTCCCTTTTTCTTTCCTTCCGTTCTCCACCCCTCTTTCCATCTCTCCTCTATGCTCCCCTCCCCTCCCTCTTTCTCTGACAATGGTAGAGTATGAATATTTATAAATTAATTAGTTCAGTCAGAATCAACCAATTCAGCTGGTCAGAGAGCCGCGGCCGCTCTGGCTCGCCATGCGGGGCATGGTTGAGCGGGGCCTGTTCAGCTCCTGTCCCCATTCTGCTCCCGGACTGCTCCATTCAATGGGACTAGCTGTGGTTTGCGGTGCACAAACTCGGACTAGTTATTCCGGGCCTCAGCACCGGTCGGCACTGTTCCGGCCCCGACAGGCCGCTGTATAATCGGTGCCCACAGCTTGTCCGAATTAGGATGTTGAGACGCAAGGACCAACTTAGGCCGGTGAGGGTGGGGTTGCCAACTCTGGTAGGAGGCATTCCTGGAGGGTTAAGCAACGCCTCAATTTCAAAATTCTCATCCTTGTTTTCAAATCCCTCCATGGCCTCTCCCCTTCCTATCTCTGTAACCTCTTCCAGCCCCACAACCGCCCCCGCCCCCCCCCAGATATCTGCGCTCCTCTAATTCTGGCCTCTTGATCATCCCTGATTATAATCGCTCCACCATTGGCGGCCGTGCCTTCTGTTGCCTGGGCCCTAAGCTCTGGAATTCCCTCCCTAAACCTCTCCGCCTCGCTACCTCTCTCTCCTCCTTTAAGATGCTCCTTAAAACCTACCTCTTTGACCAAGCTTTTGGTCACCTGCCCTAATTTATCCTTATGTGGCTCGGTGTCAAATTTTTTGTCTTTTAATACTCCTGTGAAGCGCCTTGGGACGTTTTACTACATTAAAGGCGCTATTTAAATACAAGTTGCCTCCAGCTGCCTCACCCGGTCAAACAGCCTTTTCCTCCATCACCAATATTTTTATAACTAATGACTGCCGCCCCCATCCACCGCCCCCCACCCTGCAAAGACTGAAACAGAGACGCTCTCGGTTTCACTGGACAGGAATCTACCATGAAGCATTACTTTCAGAGATGGCATGAGCTGTCAGTAATCTTCTTCAAGAGAAGTTTCCTCGGAGGAATCAGGAACGGATTCGGAGCTGTCTCAGGAACCTCAATTTCCAGGGCTGGGGCTGAGGAACATTATCAGGGGACTGTAGCAGCATGTTGTACTCAACTTGTGCCAGTTTGGACCCAAAACTGCCATCCACCAATCTGGGGAAGCGGATATAAATAAACCAGTGCTTAAAATAGATCCCTTCTTAAATTCAGCGTGTGGTGCAGGCCGTGGATATTTTAATATTTTTTCACATTCTCTCATCCTCCTGGATGGTGCTGATGCTTTCTGTGGGGCCAGCATCCCTCCAGTACCTCACCAGATATAGGGAACGGTAGCGTAGTGGTAATGTCACTGGACTAGTAATCCAGAGGCCTGGAATAATGATCTGGGAGATGTGAGTTCAAATCCCACCACGGCAGCTGGGGAATATAAATTCAGTTAATTAAATAAATCTGAAATAAAAAGCTAGTATCAGTAATGGAAACTATCGGATTGTCGTAAAAACCCATCTGGTTCCCACCGGTAGGACAGACCCACCAGGGGTGGTGGCTCAGTGGTATACAGTCGGGAAGGAGTGGCCCTGGGAGTCCGCAACATTGACTCCGGACCCCATGAAGTCTTATGGCTTCAGGCCAAGCATGGGCAAAGAAAACTCCAGCTAATTACCACCTACCACCCTCCCTCAGCTGATGAATCAGTGCTCTTCCTTGTTGAACACCACTTGGAAGAAGCACAGAATGTACTCTGGGTAGGGGACTTCAATGTCCATCACCAAGAGTGGCTCGGTAGCAGGGCATAACTGCCAGTCTGGACCTGCGACAGGTGGTGAGAGAACCAACACGAGGGAAAAACTTACTTGACCTCGTCCTCACCAATCTACCTGTCGCAGCTGTATCTGTCCATGACAGCATTGATAGCAGAGGCCACCGCACAGTCATTGTGGAGACGAAGTCCCGTCTTCACACTGAGGACACCCTCCATCGTGTTGTGTGGCACTACCACTGTGCTAAATGGGATAGATTCAGAACAGATCTAGCAGCTCAAAACTGGGCATCCATGAGGCACTGTGGGGCAGCAGCAGAATTGTATTGTAACCTCATGGCCCGGCATATCCCTCACTCTACCATTACCACCAAGCTAGGGGACCAACCCTGGTTCAATAAGGAGTGCAGAGCAGCACCAAGCATACCTAAAAATGAGGTGCCAACCTGGGGAAGCTGCAACACAGGACTACATGCATGCTAAAAAGCAGAAGCAGCATGCTATAGACAGGGCTAAGCGATCCCACAATCAATGGATCAGATCAAAGCTCTGCAGTCCTGCCACATCCAGCCGTGAATGGTGGTGGACCATTAAACAACTAACGGGAGGAGGAGGCTCCATGAATATCCGCCAAGACCACTCAGCTCCTGAACACATTACAGCCTTAGTCCAAACATGGACAAAGGAGCTGAATTCCAGAGGTGAGGTGAGAGTGACTGCCCTTGACATCAAGGCAGCATTTGACCAAGTCTGGTATCAAGGAGCCCAAGTAAATGGGAAATCAGGGGGGGAAAATGCTCCATTTGCTGGAGTCATACCTAGCACAAAGGAAGATAGTTGTGGTGGTTGGAGGTCAATCATCACAGCTACAGGAGTTCCTCAGGGCAGTGTCCTAGGCTCAGCTGCTTCATCAATGACCTTCCCTCCAACATAAGGTCAGAAATGGGGATGTTCACTGATGACTGTTCAGTGCCATTCCCAACTCCTCAGATAATGAAGCAGTCCATGCCCGCATGCAACAAGACCTGGATGACGTTCAGGCTTGGGCTGATAGGTGGCAGGTAACATTCGCGCCACATAAGTGCCAGGCAATGACTATCTCCAACAAGCAAGAGTCTAACCACCTCCCTTGACATTCAACAGCATTACCATCATCGAATCCCCCACCATCAACATCCTGGGGGTCACCATTGACCAGAAACTTAACTGGACCAGCCACATAAATACTGTGGCAACAAGAGCAGGTCAGAGGCTAGGTATTCTGCAGCGAGTGTCTCACCTCCTGACTCTCCAAAGCCTTTCCACCATCTACAAGGCAGAAGTAAGGAGTGTGATGGAATACTCTTCACTTGCCTGGATGAGTGCAGCTCCAACAACACTCAAGAAGCTCGACACCATCCAAGACAAAGCAGCCCACTTGATTTGCACACCATCCACCACCTTAAACATTCACTCCCTCCACCACCGGCGCACCGTGGCTGCAGTGTGTACCATCTACAAGATGCACTGCAGCAACTCGCCAAGGCTTCTTTGGCAGCACCTCCCAAACCCACAACCTCTTCCACCTAGAAGGACAAGGGCAGCAGGCGCATGGGAACACCACCACCTCCAAGTCACACACCATCCTGACTTGGAAGTATATTGCCGATCCTTCATCGTCCCTGGGTCAATATCCTGGAACTCCCTCCCTAACAGCACTGTGGGAGTACCTTCACCACACGGACTGCAGCGGTTCAAGAAGGTGGTTCACCACCACCTTCTCAAGGGCAACTAGGGATAGGCAATAAATGCTGGCCTTGCCAGCGATGCCCACATCCCTAAATGAATAACAAAACCAAAAAAAACCACTCTGGCCCTTGGCCCTTTCTTGGCTTCTCAATTTTAAAAACATTTTCATCGGCAAAAGAGTCAAAGGCTGCCTGGAGAGAGATTCACCCACGGTCAATAACTTCCCATGATCCCAGCCTCTTATTGGAAGGATTATGAGAGCAGTTATACACAGAGCTGGTGACCCAGACTGTGTTGTAATTAGTATTCACTGTGGGAGGGAATTTGATATTTCAGGGAGAGAATAATTTGATGTTTCGCACAGGCAGATAATCCCTAATGTAACAAAACATGGGAGCAAAGAGAATGTTTGAAAGAGATAAACATTACACCAAAGTACCAGCAAGGGCAGGAGGATTAGAATAGACTCTTTCACTACATGTCCCACAGCATCCCCTGATTATCATTTACAAGCAATATACCATACAAATCTATAAGTAAAACATTCATGACTTGGAGACAAAAAATGTCTTGGGATATGGAGCGAGGCAGAGAGTTGTTGCTGTGCCTTTTAGCTGTGAATTGAATGCAGGGAGAGTGGCTGAAGGTCACCTGTCTTCTACAAGATTACATTCAGCACTGAACAGCTTCAATTATCCTCAGCAGTAACCTCTGATCTATCTCGGTTCAAGTGGGATTGAGTTTCCGTGACACCCAGTGCATGCTTTGTGTACGTTCCCCTCTCCCCTCCCACAAACCAGATAATAGATGGAGGCACAGAGTGTCACTGGGGCGAATGCGGGTCCCACAATCAGGCATGGAAGCTCCTGCCCACTCCCCCCCCCGCCCCCCCTGATTTGCAGCGAGCCACAATGTGTGGCAAAGAAAAATTCAAATGGGCGACCAGCGTAAGCCTCATTTAACATTCCAAAAATATTTAAATTGGCCCCTTGCCAGAATCAGTGGCGTCTTCACCTGTCTCGACACTGGCAGCACGACTTACCCGCTTGAAAGGGTGCAGCGCCTGGCCATGGGCTGGTTTGGGGGGGGCCGGATTCTTAAACGTAAACACCACTTGCTAATTGTTGGTTAGAAAGTTTGATTATTTTTGGCTTATTATTAACATTTCATTGGTGCATTAATGTTTGCTGCTGACGGCCTGATCATTTTGCTATTATAAGACTTTATTTCCAACTCTGCTTTTTGGAACCAATTTGCTTTCAGGAGCTAGTTCACTTGTAGCAACTGAAGTGAGAAGCTTGGATTTTGGGGATATGGGGGGGAAGAGCAGTTCTTGAGGGTGCAGGAAAGGCAGGCGTGATTCTACCTCCTGTGTTATATAAACACAGACTGCAGAGGTTCAAGAAGGCGGCTCACCACCACCTTCTCAAGGACAATTAGGCCTTGCCAGCGGCGCCCACATCCCATAAACGAATAAAAAAAAACTCGCACTTACTCGAGGACCCACATTTACTGACTCACGCTGCCCTGCCTAGGAATCTTCTTCTCTTAGGCAGTCCCTCGGAACCGAGGATGACTTGCTTCCACATTAAAAATGAGTTCTCAGGTGACTGATGAGTCCAATGCGGGACCTACAGTCTCTGTCACAGGTGAAGCAGACGGTGGTTGAAGGGGCGGGTGGGTGGGGTGCTTGGGTTGACGTGCGCTCCTTCCACTGTTTGCGCTTGGCTTCCGCTTGCTCCCGGCGAAGAGACTCGAGGTATTCGGCGCCTTCCCAGATGCTTCTCCTCCACTTTGTACGGTCTTGGGCCAGGGATTCCCAGGTGTCGGTGGGGATGTTGCACTTTTTCAAGGAGACTTTGAGGGTGTCCTTGAAGCGTTTCCTCTGCCCACCTGGGGCTCTCTTGCCGTGTCGGAGCTCCGAGTAGAGTGCTTGTTTTGGGAGTCTCGTATCGGGCATGCGGACGATGTGACCCATCCATGGGAGCTGATCGAGCGTGGTCAAAGCTTTGATGCTGGGGATGTTGGCCTGAGCAAGAACACTGACGTTGGTGCGCCTATCCTGCCAATGGATTTGCAGGATCTTGCGGGGGCAGCATTGGTGGTACCTCTCCAGTGCTTTGAGGTGCCTGCTGTACATGGTCCATGTCTCTGAGGCATACAGGAGGGCGGGTATTACTACTGCTCTGTAGACCATGAGCTTGGTGCCGGGTTTGAGGTCCTAGTCTTCAAACACTCTCTTCCTCAGGCGACCGAAGGCTGCACTGGCACACTGAAGATGGTGTTGGACTTCGTCATCAATGTCTGCCCTTGTTGACAGCAGGCTGCCGAGGTATGGAAAGTGGTCCACGTTGTCCAAGGCCTTGTCATGGATTTTGATAATCGGGGGGCAGTACTGTGTGGCGGGGGCAGGTTGGTAGAGGACCTTTGTCTTACGATGTTTCGTGTAAGGCCCATGCTCTCGTACACTTCGGTGAAGGTGTTAACGATGGTTTGGAGTTCGACCTCCAAGTGTGTGGAGATGCAAGCGTCGTCTGCATACAGTAATTCGACGACAGAGGAAGGGACGACCTTGGATCTGGACTGGAGGCGACGGAGGTTGAACAGTTTCTCGTTTGTTCTGTAAATTAGCTCCACTCCAGCGGGGAGCTTACTGAGGGTGAGATGGAGCATTGCTGCAAGGAAGATCAAGAAGAGCGTTGGTGCAATGACACAGCCTTGCTTGACCCCGGTCCGTAGGTGAATTGGGTCTGTGGTGGAACCGTTGGTCAGGATCACGGCTTGCATGTCGTCGTGAAGCAGGCGGAGGATGGTGACAAACTTTTGAGGGCAGCCGAATTTGAGGTGGACACTCCATAATCCCTCACGGTTGACAGTGTCAAAGGCCTTTGTGAGGTCAAAGAAGGCCATGTACAGCGGTTGGTGCTGTTCCCTGCATTTCTCTTGTAATTGGCGCGCGGTGAAGATCATGTCCATTGTGCCCCTTAGTGGGCGGAATCCGCATTGCGACTCTGGGAGGAGCTCTTCAGCCACTGGGAGAAGGCGATTGATAGGAATAAGCCTACGGTGGTGTAGTGGTTGTGTTACTGGACTAATAATCCACAGACTTAGACTAATAATACAGAGAATGTTGAGTTCAGAGCCCACCAGGGCAGTTTGAGAATTTGAATTCAGTTTAACAAAAAAATCTGGAAATAAAAGCAGGTAAAAGTGACCCTGAATCTGTCGGATTGTCGTAAAAACCCAACTGGTTCACTAATGTCTTTAGGGAAGGAAACCTGCCGCCCTTACCCGGTCTGGCCTATATGTGACTCCAGACCCACAGCAATGTGATTGACTCTTAACTGCCCCTCTGAAGTGGCCTCGCAAGACACTCAGGGCTAAGGGAATGAGGGATATGGGGATCAGGCGGGAAAGTGGAGTTGAGGTAGATTAGCCATGATCTTATTGAATGGCGGAGCAGGCTCGAGGGGCCGAATGGCCTACTCCTGCTCCTATTTCTTATGGTCTTATGTTATCAAACTGCTCCCGAATGAACTACTGAACTCCCCAAGGTGGTGTCACGCGGACCTCAATGTGCAGCCGAATGACTGGATTCCACAAGTGATTCACAGACATGGCCAAGAGCAGCTGACTGACTGAGCCGAGTGTGAGAGAGAGGAAGAATGAATGGAGGCTGTTTTTCCAGTATTTTAAACCAATTAGTTAATTTTTATGCAGCCAGTGAAGCAATAAAGCAGCTGCACCACATTTCTCAATCGCACGCTCTGTACTTGTTGGGAGAAGCAATTTTCATTTCAGTGTCATCACGGAAATAAACATTTTCATTTTGGGATATAAAGCTTCGGTGCAAATCACTCCAACCGATGGCAGAATCATTACTGTGCAATTTACAATTGAAAGACTTTGCCATTTCTGTCACTCAAAGGTATCACTCCATTGCTTCTCAAACGGGCAGGATATTCAGAAATATTTGCCTTAAGAGGAAAGATTACAACAAAGTCACTGAGGTCAGGTGGCCAGTGACTGACCCTATTTTTCCCATGCAGCAACAACCACCACCAGGTGGGGGGAATGGAAACATCCCGCTTCCCTTTTGTTTACCCAGTCGTTGAGTGAGAATGTCAATGGTTGGGTTGAGGTTCATAGTTCAAAGGATCCTTCCTCCTGACTGAAGAGAGGTCAAGTGGAATGAAGTGAGCAAAAGGCTGCTGCAATAATACAACAATATTGAGAGCTTTTTTCCTAAGATTACTTTAGTCCAATTCGCCAAGGTGTTCAATTATGGTTGGCAACTAAGACCAATCTTATCCTCACCCAACAACAACAACAACTTTCATTTATATAGCACCCCGAATGTAGTAAAACGTCCCAAGGCGCTTCACAGGAGCATAAATGAGATAAAACTTGACACCGAGCCACATAAGGAGATATTAGGACAGGTGACCTAAAGCTTGGTCAAAGAGGTAGAGGTAAAGGATCGTATCTCACGCTTGTTACTATGTCGGTCCTGGATGTTTGCATTGTGACATTGGATCAGCGAAACAGTGATAAGGTGGCCATGTGGTCAAGGTATTGGGTTCCTGGCCATTGGCTGAAGCAGGTTTGGGTTTGAACCACAGGGGCAGTTGATGGACGTTAAAGGCAAACAAAGTTATTCACAAACATCAGCATGAAGAGAGGATATAGATGGTAAGTTTGTTCATGTTGGCAGAGAGACTGAACTTGGGGTATTAGGGGTGCAGTGTATAGTCACATTATAGAAATTCCTACTTTTCATTTTACAGTTGGGATATTTGCCCAACAGAACGGGTTTGAATATCTTGTATATTCACCTACCCCCGCACAATGTGTCCCTCAAAAGTTACCGGATATGAAGGGGTGAGGAGCTGAGGATGGAGGCCACCAGGTTCCCAGTTTTCTAATTGATTGCGTTAATGAAGAATAGGTTCTTCTGCAAGAAGAGATGAGGATGGAAGGAGAGAAATTGTGCACCCTAGCCCTTGATTTTACCATCTATTAAAATTATAGGATGGAAAAGCAGCCCTGGTAGGATTTACTATGCCACTATATTTTAATGGCCAAAGCACTTGGGTTGACCTCTCCCGAAGTATTTCCTTACAACTGCTGGCTTTGTTCTGAAGCTAGGTTAGCAAGACGATTGTTCTGTAGATAAGGAAACATCTCTCAGTCCAACATGGTTACATTTGATCCTGGGAAGCCGAACTATTCAGTTCAAATCTAAGGGCTCAAATGGAGATGCAGACCCAAAGCCGAGCCCATGCTCAAAGTTTCAATTCCTGTGGATGTTTCACAGCCTGATCAATTATGAAAGATACTTATTTTGATTGAATTTGTTCTTGGTCAAACTTCAAGGAGCACCTGCAAACTGTGTTACCACTTCTGTTTTCAACCTTGAAATCCTGCATTACGGGACCCAAAGTGCATTAACATCCTGCACCTTAATGAGCACAACATTCACAACAAAAACGTGTAATCGCTTAATACAACCCATCATGACAATATGAGTGCACAGACCCACTGTATTGGGTTTGAAATGGGAACACGAATGAAAGGAGTGTTAGTAACTGCTGACAGTAACTTAGTATTTAACACTGGACAATGTTAGAGTAACTGACAGTGTTATTACAGAATGCCTACTGGTCAAATATTAGAAATGAAACCCAAAATAATATTACACATCACTCAACTCACACCACCAACGGGATAATTACAGTTTCCTTTCTGGACAACCTCCTTGTAGGAAATCTCAACACATTAGTACAAGATCATTTCATTCTTGTTAAAAGACTATTTTTAATAATCAAAGCTAGCGTTCTGATTTTGCACTCACTTGTGTTTCCATTAAATTGGATCATAGTTTTGTCCAAACACATATTTGACCTTTAACACTGATGGATGAAGGAAGGTTGCTGTTAATGCCAGAATCAGCAACTAGTAGAAGCTTGGAGTGTTAAGTGAGAGAGAAATGGGGCAAGAGAGACAGACCTTCACTGCCATTGATTGAAGAAGACTATTTGCAAGGCCCAATTTAACTAAAATGACCTCTTGTTCATTATTGACTTGTTACTGCAGGTAATTTCTGAAAGTAATGGTGAAGAAAAGATCATTCTAGTTTCCAAGTGCAGCCATCATAGACCATTTAACAATTATTTTCATACTATGGCATTAGATATAATTTGGGTTAATCTTTTGATTTAATTTTCTTACGCTTTTTCACTTGGGTGAATATTATTGAGATAAATTCGACCAGTCCTAGCAATGCATGACTGAACTCTTTCTATACTTGTTACAAATGTAGTAATTAAGCCTCCAGATACCAGTGCAAGATTGAATAGTCATTCCTGTTATGCCATTATTTCTTCCCAGCCATTTCCCATCCTGATTCTTTCCCATCCCTCCCCCTCATGCTCTCTGTTTACCCATCACTTTTCTCATCTTCGTTCCTGAAGATTCTAGCTCAACAGTTACTGGCCACCCTCGGGTACTTCACTAAAGTGTCCATGTGGGACAGGGTAGTGAGAATCAGACTGTTTCCAGTAGTTCAGGGGTCAAGAACAAGGGTCCAGAGATAGAAGATTAAATGCAAGAGATTTAGAACAGAGGGCAGGAGAAACTTCTTCACAGAGAGTTGTGCGGATGTGGAATTCACTGCCAGGGTTAGTGCTTGAGGCAGAAATAATGTCAGCTTTCAAGATTAGATTGGAGAGGTGATAAAGGAGAAGGGGTTGAAGGGATGTGGGAACAGGGTAGGTAAACATGATTAGGACTAGTTGCTCGAGTAAAGGGAAAGACTGACACAAACTGGTTGGGCCGAATGGCCGTTTGCGTGTTCTGACTTGAATGTAATTCTATGTAGAGATCAAGTGTTCAGAAACACAACAAAAAACGAGGACCCACCTGCACAGTGCCCCTCACAGAGAAACACGGCGAGGGCACCTCACAGGAGAGTGAGCAGGAGGCGGGGAGAATACCAACAAACCGGGGAGGAGGCCTGTAACCCGAAAATAAAGTTGAGAGGGTTTTGAAGGAAGGGAAAAGGCAGAAATTTTAAGTGGATTTGGGAAAGAGTCATACTCACAGAAAGATTAACTTCCAATGGTGGAGCGGGGAGGGAACAGGGCACGGGGCAGTGAACAATAATCCCGGGATGTACGGGAGGAGGAGATCACTCAGAGAAGGTGCAATGAGACTGCTGAGTGATTTAAAACCTTTATAAAACACTGGTTAGGCCTCAGCTGGAGTACTGTGTCCAATTCTGGGCACCACACTTTAGGAAGGATGTCAGGGCCTTGGAGAGGGTGCGGAGGAGATTTACCAGAATGGTTCCAGGGATGAGGGACTTCAGTTATGTGGAGAGAGTGGAGAAGCTGGGATTGTTCTCCTTAGAGCAGAGAAGGTTAAGGGGAGATTTGATGGAGGTGTTCAAAATCATGAAGGGTTTTGATGGAGTAAATAAGGAGAAATTGTTTCCAGTGGCAGGAGGGTCGGTAACCAGAGGACACAGATTGAAGGTGATTGGCAAAAGAACCAGAGGTGACCTGAGGAAAAAAAATTTACGCAGCGAGTTGTTGTCAACTGGAATGCGCTGCATGAAAGGGCAGTGGAAGCAGATTCAATAGTAACTTTCAAAAGGGAATTGGATAAATACACTTTGCAGGGCTACGGGGAAAGAGCAGGGGGGGAGTGGGACTAATTAGATAGCTCTACCAGAGAGCCAGCACAGGCATGGTGGGCCGAATGGCCACCTTCTGTGCTATATGATTCTATGATAACAAGGGTGTGGTTCCTGAAGCCAGAACCTTGGGGGGCAGAGAGACAGCAGTCGGCACGACTTGCGGGACTCTATTTCAGGAATGTCTCCTCTTCACTTCCACCCATCTGCAGCAATGTGAACATCTTTTCACAATAATGCAAATAAGTGAACATTTACAAAAATATGTAATTATGCGAGTTGCAGAAGGATATAGATATTATCGCTTCAAAATATAGTCATTCCGTACTGATATAAAATTACATTAAAATAAAAAACACATACTAGGGAAAAAGCCACAACTGCGGGGAATGAAAAACCAGAATCTAATTTGAAAACCAGATCCCATTAGACCCACTTTACTGTCACTTTGCATTACCGATAATCCTGCATTATACCATCCTATTGTTGGCTCTCTAAAAGATAATTGGTTGATGGTGAACCAGACATTGTGTATTTAACCCATTCACTGCTGAATGTCCACTGCAGCTTTAGAACGTTTAATTAATAATTAGATGTGAGTAGGCAGCCCTCTGGTGTCCAGACCCTCTCAGTGTTATTTTAACACATGCAGAAATAAGGGCGGTCAGGGACTTGCATCAGCTGTTGTACAACCAGCCGCCCTGAAATCTTAGTCAAGTGTTAAGTTAAAAGAGTTTCCACCTTCACTGGAGCTCGAGTTAGGCTGGAGCAAGTTCCTGGCAGCTCCCAGGTAGGTTAGACTGGGATCACAAACTCCCTACCATTGTCTCAGGAGGAAATTGACCCTACCCTGCAACTGGGAAGGACCCTCCATATTCCCCGAGACCCCAGGGACCATCGTCAAGCCATCCTGGCCCTGAAACATCTGCACAAACCATACGGACACCTCTAAATGTACCAGTGTCTTCCCTGGTTTGACAAAACTACACAGCGCCTTCCCAAAGTATATGTAAATACTTTTTTCTTCGGCAAATTCATAAAGACTTATGCCAATTACCTTTGGAATTCTGGCCACATTGAGGTTAGAGTGGAGGTGGAGTGGGGAGAGTTCTAGCCAACAGTTTATATCATCATTGGATTCAGACTCCTCGAAGTTGGCACTGGATATCTGAAATGAACGTGCTTCATTCCCCAGTGATTAGAACCCTCACCTTGATGGGCACAACATTCAAAATTACTTTTCTCCTGTTCTGATGCTGGTGAGGAAGTTCAGATTGTTAGCGATTGTTAGGGTAACAAGTGAGATGTGTAACTAGTAACTGTCTGATAGATTTTACTATATCAGATGAAAAACCAATTGGATGTAATTTCCAGATTGCTATGTTGAAAAGCGTGCAATTTCTGGGGATCACTTAGTAACTGAAATAAGAGGAATCCCTGAATGAGAAATTTCTCTGAACAAACTGATATGGGAAAACAATACAGTTTGCGAATTGTAAGATGCGATCAGGTGTTAGTCATTGCATTTGGGTTGAGTTCCAATTTCTTTTACTCTGTTTGACTGAGAAATATTGGGGGGAGAAAAGCAAATCGAGCACATTCCAGATTGGAACACCCCATTGTTTTCATTAAAAGACACTACGGTGTTTGAAGAAATGAAGTAAGCACATTCCAGACTTCCTGTGATCTTATGGATTTTCATTGGTTCCCACTGGGAGTGAGTTTACAGGAGAGCATGGTCATCATTAATCATTGGGATAGGTGAGGAGCGAGCGGAGATTGGATGGAGTGTTTGAGCTCAAACCCCATGGAGTTGGAAAATATAACATTTCTTTCTTTCTGCTCAACCATTGCACAAACTAATTGACTCAACGCAGCAAAACCGGCATTGAGATGTCACAACTCACCAGGACATGTTTTGAGATTGGAAATTGGGACTCAGATGGCTGAATTCAGGATAGGCTTATAAAAATATCTCTGCAGATGGCAATTTTTAATACAGACTGATGGAAGAGCATGAAAATGAACAGTTTTGTTTGTCAGAAATACCCAAACTCATTTTGTTTCTATTAATCTTACAATTCAATTTATTTCATAGATGAAGATGAGATCTAGAAGGCATTGGGAGTGTCACTGATTTAGAAACCAGTATTTCTTCAACATAGTGAAAAGCATTGACAACAAAATGTCACAATAACAAAGGATTGAAATAAAATGAGACACAAAATTAAAATTAGGATGTCAAGAACAAGATAAGTTGAACAAAACTTGTTTTCTCACAAAGACGTAAGGAAGAAGTTACCAGGGATTGAATTGGCGACAGGCGTCAGTAATTTACCTACAGCTCCCTCTACACTGTCCCATCAAACACTCCCAGGGCAGGTACAGCACGGGGTTAGATACAGAGTAAAGCTCCCTCTACACTGTCCCATCAAACACTCCCAGGGCAGGTACAGCACGGGTTAGATACAGAGTAAAGCTCCCTCTACACTGTCCCATCAAACACTCCCAGGTCAGGTACAGCACGGGTTAGATACAGAGTAAAGCTCCCTCTACACTGTCCCATCAAACACTCCCAGGGCAGGTACAGCATGGGTTAGATATAGAGTAAAGCTCCCTCTACACTGTCCCATCAAATACTCCCAGGGCAGGTACAGCACGGGTTAGATACAGAGTAAAGCTCCCTCTACACTGTCCCATCAAACACTCCCAGGGCAGGTACAGCATGGGTTAGATATAGAGTAAAGCTCCCTCTACACTGTCCCATCAAATACTCCCAGGGCAGGTACAGCACGGGTTAGATACAGAGTAAAACTCCCTCTACACTGTCCCATCAAACACTCCCAGGGCAGGTACAGCACGGGGTTAGATACAGAGTAAAGCTCCGTCTACACTGTCCCATCAAACACTCCCAGGGCAGGTACAGCACGGGTTAGATACAGAGAAAAGCTTCCTCTACACTGTCCCATCAAACACTCCCAGGGCAGGTACAGCACGGGTTAGATACAGAGAAAAGCTCCCTCTACACTGTCCCATCAAACACTCCCGGGGCAGGTACAGCACGGGTTAGATACAGAGTAAAGCTCCCTCTACACTGTCCCATCAAACACTCCCAGGGCAGGTACAGCACGGGTTAGATACAGAGTAAAACTCCCTCTACACTGTCCCATCAAACACTCCCAGGGCAGGTACAGCATGGGTTAGATACAGAGTAAAGCTCCCTCTACACTGTCCCATCAAACACTCCCGGGGCAGGTACAGCACGGGTTAGATACAGAGTAAAGCTCCCTCTACACTGTCCCATCAAACACTCCCAGGGCAGGTACAGCATGGGTTAGATACAGAGTAAAGCTCCCTCTACACTGTCCCATCAAACACTCCCAGGGCAGGTACAGCACGGGGTTAGATACAGAGTAAAGCTCCCTCTACACTGTCCCATCAAACACTCCCAGGGCAGGTACAGCACGGGTTAGATACAGAGAAAAGTTCCCTGTATACCGTTGTCTTCATCAATAATTTTAATGAAAAGGCTTTTTAAGAAGAAAACTGGAAGTCCTTTTCTGAACTTCCAACCTTATCACTAAATTTAACTGGAAGAGGAACTCCATGCCCATGATCTTTAATTTCACTCGCCCACAGAAATCTGAATTTTAGCTGTTAATTCAACCTCATTGATAGGCACAAGATGATCAACATTAACACTCAAAGGAAAGTCATTTTCATTCTTTGATGTTTTTTATCCAAAGCCAAGCTTCACCTATCAGGACCTGAGAGAAACTTTTGTCTTCGCGAAGTCCACCACTGGAGGCCAAGCCTTCAGACCCACTCTCTGGAGCTCTCCCCAATCCCATTCATCTTCATACAGCCCTCACCATCTTCAAAATCCTCCTTAATAACTCCCTCTTTGACAGACCCTTCAGCTCGTCCCCAGTCTCCCTCCTAGTCCTGCTGGGGCCTGACTCGCCCCAGTCCTACATTCCCTTGGAATGTTTTGCTGTGCTAATGGTGCTATGTAAATGATGGTGGTTCATGATGTCTGTTCAATGAATCTTCACTGAGCCAGAGGGTAGAGTTAAACCTCTGCCAGCACAGCTCCCTCCACATCCCTGGGAATGACTGAGTGATGTTATTGCACGAATGATCCAGGTGTTCACATTAAACTGCTTTCGATACAATTTCAGCAGAGGTGCTAACCCATTCATCAAATGGAGAGAAACATCCATTAAAACGGGGAGACAGGAATTCAATAGGAGTAGCTTAAGCTTTTCACAGCAACATTGCTCACAATCATTTCTGGGGTTTAATTTTTTTTTTTATTCGTTCATGGGATGTGGGCTACGCTGGCAAGGCCAGCATTTATTGCCAATTCCTAATTGCCCTTGAGAAGGTGGTGGTGAGCCATCTTCTTGAACCGCTGCAGTCCATATGGCGAAGGTACTCCTACAGTGCTATTAGGGAGGGAGTTCCAGGAATTTGACCCAGCGACGATGAAGGATCAGCAATATACTTCCAAGTCAGGATGGTGTGTGACTTGGAGGGGAACTTGGAGATGGTGGTGTTCCCATGCACCTGCTGCCCTTGTCCTTCTAGGTGGAAGAGGTCGCGGGTTTGGGAGGTGTTGCCGAGGAAGCCTTGGTGAGTTGCTGCAGTGCATCTTGTAGATGGTGCACACTGCAGCCACGGTGCGCCGGTAGTGGAGGGAGTGAATGTTTAAGGTGGTGGATGGGGTGCCAATCAAGTGGGCTGCTTTGTCTTGGATGGTGTCGAGCTTCTTGAGTGTTGTTGGAGCTGCGCTCATCCAGGCAAGTGGAGAATATTCCATCACACTCCTGACTTGTGGCTTGTAGATGGTGGAAAGGTTTTGGGGAGTCAGGAAGTGAGACACTCACTGCAGAATACCCAGCCTCTGACCTGCTCTTGTTGCCACTGTATTTATGTGACTGGTCCAGTTAAGTTTTGGGTCAATGGTGTCCCCCAGGAGATTGATGGTGGGGGATTCGGCGATGGTAATGCCATTGAATGTCAAGGGGCGGTGGTTAGACGCTCACTTGTTGGAGATAGCCATTGCCTGGCACTTGTGTGGCGCGAATGTTACCTGCCACTTATCAGCCCAAGCCTGAATGTCGTCCAGGTCTTGTTGCATGTGGGCATGGACTGCTTCATTATCTGAAGAGTTGCGAATGGCACTGAACACTGTGCAGACATCAGCGAGCATCCACACTTCTGACCTTATGTTGGAGGGAAGGTCATTGATGAAGCAGCTGAAGATGGTTGGGCCTAGGACACTGCCCTAAGGAACTCCTGCAGCGATGTCCTGGGGCTGTGATGATTGACCTTCAACCACCACAACCATCTTTTTGTGCTAGGTATGACTCCAGCCAATGGAGATTTTTCCCCGATTCCCATTGACTTCAGTTTTACTAGGGCTCCTTGATGCCACACTCGGTCAAATGCTGCCCTGATGTCAAAGGCAGTCACTCTCACCTCACCTCTGGAATTCAGCTCTTTTGTCCATGTTTGGACCAAGGCTTTAATGAGGTCTGGAGCCGAGTGTTCTTGGCGGAACCCAAACTGGACATCAGTGAGCAGGTTATTAGTGAGTAAGTGCCGCTTGATAGCACTGTCAACTACACCTTCCATCACTTTGCTGATGATTGAGAGTAGACTGATGGGGCGGTAAGTGGCCGGATTGGATTTGTCCTGCTTTTTGTGGACAGGACATACCTGGGCAGTTTTCCACATTGTCGGATAGATGCCAGTGTTGTAGCTGTACTGGAACAGCTTGGCTAGAGGCGCGGCTAGTTCTTGAGCACAAGTCTTCAGCATGATAGCCGGGATGTTGTCGGGGCCCATAGCCTTTGCTGTATCCAGTGCGCTCAGCCATTTCTTGATATCACGTGGAGTGAATCGAATTGGCTGAAGACTGGCTTCTGTGGTGGTGGGGATTTCAGGAGGAGGCCGAGATGGATCATCCACTCGGCACTTCTGGCTGAAGATGGTTGCAAACGCTTCAGCTTTGTCTTTTGCACTCACATGCTGAGCTCCACCATCATTGAGGATGGGGATATTCATGGAGCCTCCTACTCCCGTTAGTTGTTTAATGGTCCACCACCATTCACAACTGGATGTGACAGGACTGCAGAGCCTTGATCTGATCCCTTGATTGTGCGCTCACTTAGCTCTGACTATAGCATGCTGCTTCCGCTTTTTAGCATGCATGTAGTCCTGTGTTGCAGCTTCCCCAGGTTGGCACTGCTTTTTTAGGTACGCCTGGTGCTGCTCCTGGCATGCTCTTCTACACTCCTTATTGAACCAGGGTTGGTCCCCTGGCTTGATGGTAATGGTAGAGTGAGGGATATGCCGGGCCATGAGGTTACACATTGTGGTGGAATACAATTCTGCTGCTGCTGATGGCCCACAGCGCTTCATGGATGCCCAATTTTGAGCTGCTCAATCTGTTCTGAATCTATCCCATTTAGCACGGTGGTAGTGCCACACAACACGATGCAGGGTGTCCCCAGTGTGAAGACGGGACTTCGTCTCCGCAATGACTGTGCGGTGGTCACTGCTACCAATACTGTCATGGACAGATGCATCTGCGACAGGTAGATTGGTGAGGATGAGGTCAAGTAGGTTTTTCCCTCGTGTTGGTTCTCTCACCACCTGTCGCAGGCTCAGACTGGCAGCTATGTCCTTCAGGACTCGGCCAGCTCGGTCAGTAGTGGTGCTACTGAGCCACTCTTGGTGATGGACATTGAAGTCCCCCACCCAGAGTACATTCTGATCAATTTATAATGCACATGGTTAGCCAATTGTTGCAAGACTAATTTAACATCTAAAAAACTGCAATTTGACACTGTTTCCCTTGTTTTTTAGATTGAGAAACCCTGGGGAAGGTGCAGGGCCACAGTGCTGGCCAGCGGTGAGGATGAAAGAGTAGGCAGAGAAGCTGTCCTGGTCCGCAGTTCCATTTCATCCTTCGCCTCATCCGGCGCTTTAACAAAAAACTTTTTTTCTTCCTTTCAGGTGTCAAGGATCGCAAGCTTCAACAACTCTTGGACATCAACACCCCTCCGGAACCTTCTTCCCCTTCACTTTCCTCTGACCCCATCCCTTCTTCCAATCTCACCCCCTGCCGTGTTTTCACCATCCCCTCTGACCTTCCCCTCTCTGACCCCGAACGATCAGTCCTCAGCAAAGTCCTCACCATCTCAATGAATTTCGAGCTCGGCACGATGCTGAGCTCTTTTTCCGCCGCCTTCGTCTTCGTGCCCACTTCTTTGGCCAGGAGTCTTCCCCCCGCACAGCTGACCCTTTCTCCCATTTTCAGAATTCTCATTCTACCTGGACCCCTCCCGCTGGCCTCTTAATCTCTCTAGATCTTTTCATTGCAAACTGCTGGTGTGACATCGACCGTCTTAATTTCTCTGCTCCCCTCACTCACTCCAACCTACCTCCTTCTGAACTTGCAGCACTCCATTCTCTCAGATCCAACCCCAACATTGTCATTAAACCTGCTGACAAGGGTGGTGCTGTTGTTGTTTTACGAACCGACCTCTACCTAGCGGAGGCTGAACGCCAACTCTCCGACACCTCCTCCTACCTCCGCCTGGACCATGACTCCACTACCGAACACCAACCAGCGTTTCCAAGACCGTCACTGACCTCATCTCCTCTGGAGATCTTCCCTCCACGGCCGCAAACCTCATAATTCCCCAACCCCGCACAGCCTGCTCCTACCTCCTTCCCAAGATCCACAAACAGGACTGCCCCGGTAGACCAATCGTTTCAGCCTGTTCTTGCCCCACGGAACTTATCTCTTCCTATCTTGACTCTATTTTTTCTCCCCTTGTCCAGTCTCTTCCCACCTACATTCGCGACTCTTCCGACGCCCTCCATCACTTTAACAGTTTCCAGTTTCCTGGCCCCAACCGTCTCCTTTTCACTATGGACGTCCAATCCCTCTACACCTCCATCCCCCACCAGGATGGCCTGAGGGCGCTCCGCTTCTTCCTTGAACAGAGGCCCAACTAGTCCCCATCCACCACCACCCTCCTCCGCCTGGCTGAACTTGTTCTCACATTGAACAACTTCTCCTTTGACTCCACTCACTTCCTCCAAATTAAAGGTGTTGCTATGGGAACCCGCATGGGTCCCAGCTATGCCTGCCTTTTCGTGGGATATGTGGAACATTCTTTGTTCCAGTCCTACTCAGGTCCCCTCCCTCACCTCTTTTTCCGGTACATTGATGACTGTATCGGTGCTGTTTCCTGCTCTCGCCCTGAACTAGAAAATTTCATTCACTTTGCTTCCAATTTCCACCCTTCCCTCACCTTCACATGGTCCATCTTCAACTCTACTCTTCCCTTCCCTTCCTCGACTTCTCTGTCTCCATCTCTGGGGATAGGCTATTGACAAACATTCACTACAAGCCCATTGACTCCCACAGCTACCTGGACTACACTTCCTCCCACCCCGCTTCCTGTAAGGACTCTATTCCATTCTCCCAGTTTCTCCGTCTCCGCCGCATCTGCTCTGACGATGCCACCTTCCATACCAGTGCTTCCAACATGTCTTCCTTTTTCCTCAACCGAGGATTCCCCTCTACTGTGGTTGACACGGCCCTTGACCGTGTCCGTTCTATTTCCCGCACTTCTGCTCTCACCCCTTTCCCCCCCCTCCTAGAACCATGATAGGGTTCCCCTTGTCCTCACCTTTCACCCCACCAGCCTCCACATTCAACGAATCATCCTCCACCATTTCTGCCACCTCCAGCATGATCCCTCCACCAAACCCATCTTCCCCTCACCTCCCCTTTCAGCATTCCGAAGGGACCGCTCCCTCCGCAACACCCTGGTCCACTCCTCTATCACCCCCAACACCCCTTCCCCTTCGCCCGGCACCTTCCCGTGCAAGTGCAGGAGATGCAACACATGCCCTTATACCTCCCCCCTTCCCACTGTCCAGGGCCCCAAACACTCCTTCCAGGTGAAACAGCGATTTACTTGTACTTCTTGCAATTTAGTATACTGTAGTCGCTGCTCACGATGCGGTCTCCTCTACATTGGGGAGACCAAACGCAGATTGAGCAACCACTTTGCGGAACACCTCCGTTCAGTCCGTAAGGGTGACCCCGAGCTTCCGGTCGCCTGTCACTTTAATTCTCCGCTCCACTCCCACTCTGACCTCACCGTCCTCGGAAGCTCAGCGTAAACTCGAGGAACAGCACCTCATCTTTCGATTAGGCACTTTGCAGTCTTCTGGACTCAACATAGAGTTCAACAATTTCAGACCATAACCTCTGCCCCTATCCTTTTTTTTCCATTTATTTTATTTATTATATATATTTTTTTCTCTCTCCCACATGGCAGCTGTCGATCTTTCATTCTGCCATTTACACTTCATCTAGAGCCATCTTTTGTTTCTTCACTTGTCCCATTACCATCTCCTTTTGCCTCGCACCATCATCCCTTTTGTCTCTTAATCTCTCCTGCCTTCCATCCTATCACAGACCTTCCCTTTTGTTCTTTCTCCCCCTCCCCCCTTTCCCTGCCCCTACACTTGCTTAAAAACCTGCTCCATCTCCAACTTTTTCCAGTTCTGACAAAGGGTCATCGACCTGAAACGTTAACTCTGTTTCTCTCTCCACAGATGCTGCCTGACCCGCTGAGAATTTCCAGCATTTTCTGTTTTTATTTCAGATTTCCAGCATTCGCAGTATTTTGCTTTTGTAGCAGGGAAGGCAAATCGGGATTAGCTGACACCAAGATTTAAAAGCCTGTAGATCGTGGGCGGAATGGAATTTCCACAGTTCTGAGATCCCTGGGAAAGAATGAGATAGAGTAGGAATGCTATGGCGAGTCTCGATTCCAACACAGTGAGGGCGCTGGAGGCGGACACGTGTGTCGGGTGGCAAAATACGATTGACTGTGGCAACACCAGTCTCCGTCTGATTCCGGAGATGGGCCGGTGTCAGCAGCAATTGTAAATGTTTGGTACCGACGTGGTTGTTCTGGTGTTTTGGTTCTCACTGCGATTAGGGTGAGTTCCACTTTGACCCTGTGCACCTTGACCTGACATCGGGCAGCTCCCGGCCAGAATGAGCTCGACCAATCACAGCCTGCCCACTGGTTTTACGCTCACCCAGAAATCCTGCAGTTATTCTGGGGATCACCAAATCCCCACTGCAGTGTCAACAAGGCGCGAATTTGGCAACGGGGAGCTCATATAATGAAGTATCTCCATCGGGAATACTTTCTGGGCCAATGATCTCAATCCACCTTCGCTTCAATGCTGGTTGTGTAAGTAAAGTGAAAGATGTGAAATTCAGAGGAAATGACGACAATCACTAGGAAGTAACTCAGTCATTCCCAGATTGGGAGTCAAGGGTTATGGGGAGAGCGAGTTGAGGCCAAGATCAGATCAGCCATGATCTTATTGAATGGCGGAGCAGGCTCGAGGGGCCAAATGGCCTCCTCCTGCTCCTACATCTTATGTTCTAATACCAATCAGTCGGACCAGGTCATACACGGAGCTGCAGCAACTGGATTCAGACCATTGAACGTTTGGGCTCCGCCAGTGCCTCAGTTGGTTAAAGGCATCATCTGCAGCGGGACTGAGTGAGCAACGCAGGCCAGCTGGTTCAGGTTTGACCCCCCAGCGTGTGTTGGGTGAGCTGCTGTAAGCCAGGGTGTAAATGGGAGGAACCATCAGTCTCCCTGGGCCAGGGAAAGAAGGAACCCGCAGAGACTCCTGCCGGATTTGAGGAAAAACTTTTTCACCCAGAGGGTGGTTGGAATCTGGAACTCACTGCCTGAAAGGGTGGTCGAGGCAGGAACCCTCACAACATTCAAGAAGCATTTAGATGAGCACTTGAAACGCCATAGCATACAAGGCTACGGACCAAGTGCTGGAAAATGGGATTAAAATAGACAGGGCTTGATGGCCAGCGTGGACACGATGGGCCGAAGGGCCTCTTTCTGTGCTGTATAACTCTATGACTCTATCTCTATGGAAGCATGTTTGGACACTGGGTGAGACTGGATCGGGCTCAACTGTGATGCCCTCACAGTCAACTAGCCCGCAGCCGCCCCACTCTGAACATGAGGAATAGCGATATTCAAGGTATCAGAGGACTGCTGCCTCACATTGAGCTTTACTCCAGCAAAGAGTCCGCACTTTGCGAGAGGCAGGAGATTTTCACACTGATGATGTGAGGAGGCGGTCACGTACGTCACAGTGAACATTGCGGATTCAACCACCAAAGCCCGCACGCCTCGGTATATTTCACAGTGAACTTCATGCACTGATGCTTAATGTGCTTCTGTTACATTTCTCCTGGCACTATTTCCAGGCTCCAGTAACTCGCTGAATGTAATACGATAGAAACTCGGAGTGAATGAGCCATTCCTGTTCTCAGATTTTCACATGCATCTGGTTTGGTTTTAGAGATCAGCATCACAGACCCCGTTTGTTACATTACCCAGGGCCGATCTGATACCGCCCATATTGCACCCCCGCCTGAGACATATTTCTACCCCTGGTTCTTTATTTGCAGTTAGGGCCCCTTTAAGACACCTCACATTTAAAGTAAGATTTGACAGCCTCTCAGAGCGAGGGACTGGGGTCTTAAAGGTCACGATTGTCATAAACATAAAACAAACAAATTAAGATAAAGGGTAAACACACCAGACAATTCACATCCCTGCAGACATCCCTGTGAGGTTTTGTGCTGCACTCGGTAATTTTAGCTTGTCGAAACATCTTGTACTTTATAATTGGAGATAAGCTGTGAGTTTGCGTAAATGTCAAGCGTACTAAGGTACTGGTTTGTACAGAGGCTCTGGTAGGAGGGTTTCTGCTCAGGATCCTTCCTGTCCGATTTCTCACAATCCTCTCGCTTCGAGACACCATCCAGGGAATTCCACTGGGAATTCGGACCAGATTGGTATCAGGTTCGGTTGTCACGCTCACCACTGCTTCTAAAGAACATAAGAAATAAGAGCAGGAATAGACCAGTCGGCCCCTCAAGCCTGCTCCGCCATTCAATAAGAGCATGGCTGATCTTCGACCTCAACTCCACTTTCCCGCCCAATCTTGAGTTTGAGTTCGGATCGGTCAAGGCCCTGTGGGTGGCGGAGCGGGCCCAGAGGCCGAGTGGCCTGGTCCTGCTCCTACTTCTTGTGTTCTTTAGAGTTGAGGTTGGATCAGATCAGCCATGATCTCATTGAATGGCGGAGCAGGCTCGAGGGGCCGATTGGTCTACTCCTGCTCCTATTTCTTATGTTCTTATGTTCTTATGTTCTTATCTCCATATCCCTTGAAACCCCGAGAGTCCAAAAATCTATTGATCTCAGCCTTGAATATACTCAAAGACTCAGCATTCACAAAGGGCCGATACTGACTCAGGGCACACGCGAGCGAGCGGGGGCCCTGGATCCCCCGCGGAGTTCTGAACGTGAGGCTCCGGCCGGATTTTAACACCCGGGCCTCAGTAGCCTGAAACCGGCGGGAGTGAGGTCAGGGCTGGTGGTCGAAAGCAGGAATCCGGGCGGGATCTCAATGCCGCCGCAACCCAAGGGAACGCACCCGGGATAAAATTGGTGTCGAGGGGGTTTGAAAGGAGGTGCTGGCGATGGGAGGGAGAGGCAAGGCCGAGGCTAGGGAGGCCCAAGCACTCCTCGTGGGGCCGGGAGGAGCACTCCTGCATTTTCTGGCCCAGAAGGAAACTTCAGAACAGTTAAATAAAAATGCTAACTTGGCCTCTGCTGCCTCCTGCCAGAGCAGCCCCATTTGAACCAATATTCAGAGTTAAAATTGCACTGTGGTGCTGATGACATCATTGGGCGTGTCTTTTGAAGGTAAAGTAGGTGCCGGCTGCCTTGGCATCTTACCCCAGCCATGTGTGGGGCTCACAGGGGAAGATTAGTGCTTTGGGTGAGATTGAAGGGCTGAATCAGCATCCTCGCAGAATCTTCAGTCTTTGGCTTTGCTTTTTACTATCATTACTATCATTAGAACTGAAGTCATTAGTGTGACCCTGAGACATTATTGATCATTGTCTGTAACCTAATCAATGCATGTACATCAGGTCTGTAAACCCATTGAGGTTTGTTCTTGTGGTTTGTGATGGCATCTGAACCCCTCGATTAAATTATAGTCTTAATGTTCCCAAACACCACACCTGAAGATTTATTCAATTATCTTCTCCTGACTCTCCTCCACCACTTTACTGGGTTTGAGTTTCTCTAAACCACTTTGAAATTTAAAAATTGCATGAGGTCTCCCTCGAGAGATCCTTTCTCCAGAGTAAACAGTCCCAGCTGCCTTAACCTCTCCTCATTCCTCAGCTATCCATGAAGCTACCTTCCTCTGCTGCCTCTCTGACAGCACTGAGCCAGTCCTCCAGCTGTGCCTGACCAATTATCTCTCCACCAGCTTCCCGGTACCCCTATGGCAGGAGATGTTGAACATTAAACAGAGCTGAACTTGGATATGATCTGGAGTCTTTCAGCGCAACCTGTACAAGCCCAGTAAAAGCAGACAAGACCAAATGGGCACCAGAAATCAAAGTGAGGGTACATAAATTATTAATGGTGTGTCACTCCTGTCACAGGGAAAGTGCCTTCTTCAGCAGGTTATCAAGTAGAAGCTGTTAAATCTCCGATTATCACTTAATCAATCGCCACTTGACAAATGGATCTTGCAGGAAAATCTCGTTTCAATTTAAAAATGGAATAGCCACTGCATTAAGATTGTGATGATACAGCGGGCTCGGTGTGGGCCAGACTATGCGGAAAGGAAAGTTATCGGGAGCGACGAGACCGGAGGTGCTGTGAGGTGCTGTGAGTATTTGAACTCACTTTCGCGGGCTTTTCTTCACAGGCTGTTGTCGGGAGCGACGAGACCGGAGGTGCTGTGAGGTGCTGTGAGTATTTGAACTCACTTTCGCGGGCTTTTCTTCACAGGCTGTTGTCGGGAGCGACGAGACCGGAGGTGCTGTGAGGTGCTGTGAGTATTTGAACTCACTTTCGCGGGCTTTTCTTCACAGGCTGTTGTCGGGAGCGACGAGACCGGAGGTGCTGTGAGGTGCTGTGAGTATTTGAACTCACTTTCGCGGGCTTTTCTTCACAGGCTGTTGTCAGGAGCGACGAGACCGGAGGTGCTGTGAGGTGCTGTGAGTATTTGAACTCACTTTCGCGGGCTTTTCTTCACAGGCTGTTGTCGGGAGCGACGAGACCGGAGGTGCTGTGAGGTGCTGTGAGTATTTGAACTCACTTTCGCGGGCTTTTCTTCACAGGCTATTGTCGGGAGCGACGAGACCGGAGGTGCTGTGAGGTGCTGTGAGTATTTGAACTCACTTTCGCGGGCTTTTCTTCACAGGCTGTTGTCGGGAGCGACGAGACCGGAGGTGCTGTGAGGTGCTGTGAGTATTTGAACTCACTTTCGCGGGCTTTTCTTCACAGGCTGTTGTCGGGAGCGACGAGACCGGAGGTGCTGTGAGGTGCTGTGAGTATTTGAACTCACTTTCGCGGGCTTTTCTTCACAGGCTGTTGTCGGGAGCGACGAGACCGGAGGTGCTGTGAGGTGCTGTGAGTATTTGAACTCACTTTCGCGGGCTTTTCTTCACAGGCTGTTGTCGGGAGTGACGAGACCGGAAGCGGACCAGGTGGGAAGCACCCAGGTGAACGGCATTTAAGGAGGGTGGTGGCTTAAACCCGAGTTCCTACAGTGTAGGAACCCCTACCCGCCCTCCTCCTCTAACCTACTAGTCTTTTAGCAGTCTAAAAACAGAGGTCACAAATTTATTGGTCTCAGTTTCTTTTCAGCAGGGCAGGACGGTTACCGGGAGGAGCGGGAAGTCGGCGTAGGACCAAGGGGACACAAGACCGGGAAGTCAGCGAAAGACCAGGGAGGTAAGACTAACTGGTAAGTACTTTCCTCAAACCTTCCTAGAAAGTAAAACTAAAACTAGTGGGATTTGGTTAGTTTAAAAAGGAATAAGAGGAGTACAGTATACATTGGTCTAAGTAAGCTTCGGGAAAACAAAAGTCAATAAATAAACTAAAACTAGAAAATTAAAAAGTAATATAAGGGTTAAGTCATGGCAGTAGAGCTCGGACCTGTGTCATGCTCCTCCTGTAACATGTGGGAAATCAGGGACGCTTCCTGTGTCCCTGACAACCATGTGTGCGGGAAGTGTGTCCAGCTGCAGCTCATGTGGGACCGCATGACGGCCCTTGAGCTGCGGATGGACTCACTTTGGAGCATCCACGATTCTGAGAGGGTTGTGGATAGCACATTTAGTGAGTTGGTCACACCGCAGGTTAAGGCCAGCGTAGATAGTACATGGGTGACCAAAAGGCAGAGCAAGGGCAGGAAGGTAGTGCAGAAATCCCCTGGGGTTGTCTCCCTTAGCAACAGGTTCACCGCCTTAGGTGCTGTTGTCGGGGGGGATGACTCATCGGGGGAAGGCACCAGCAGCCAGGCTCATGGCACCATGACTGGCTCTGTTGCAAAGAAGGGAGGGAAAAACAGTGGCAGGGCTATAGTAATAGGGGATTCGATTGTAAGGGGAATAGATAGGGGTTTCTGTGGTCGCGACCGAGACTCCAGGATGGTATGTTGCCTCCCTGGTGCAAGGGTCAAGGATGTCTCGGCGCGGGTGCAGAACATTCTGGAGGGGGAGGGGGAACAGCCAGTTGTCGTGATACATGTTGGTACCAACGACATAGCTAAAAAAATGGAAGAGGTCCTACAAGTAGAATTTAGGGAGTTAGGAGCCAAGCTAAAAAGTAGGACCTCGAAGGTAGTAATCTCTGGATTACTACCAGTGCCACGTGCTAGTAAGAGTACAGAGAACAGGATAGTTAGGCTAAATACGTGGCTTGAGCAGTGGTGTAAGAGGGAGGGTTTTAAATTTTTGAGGCATTGGAACCAGTTTTGTGGTAGGTGTGACCTATACAAAAGGGACGGTCTACACCTGTGCAAAGATGGAACTGATGTTCTCGGGGTAATTTTTGATAAAGCAGTTCGGGAGCATTTAAACTAGTATG
Source organism: Squalus acanthias (assembly GCA_030390025.1). Taxonomy (NCBI): domain Eukaryota; kingdom Metazoa; phylum Chordata; class Chondrichthyes; order Squaliformes; family Squalidae; genus Squalus; species Squalus acanthias. The sequence continues at coordinate 548,195 of JASTWF010000052.1, forward strand.
GCAGGGGGCTAGAAACCTATGTAGTGAAATAGAGGAAAGTGAAAGGCAGACAGAAATAAATGGTAAAAGGGTGAGGAACAAAAAACAAAGGGCCAAACTAATTCATAAAAAATGTGAGCATAAAAAAAGCCTGAGGGTTTTATACCTTAATGCGAGAAGCATCAGGAACAAGGTAGATGAATTAGCTGTGGAAATAGAGGTTAATAATTATGATCTAATTGGGATTACGGAAACATGGTTGCAGGGTGAGCAGGGCTGGGAGCTTAACATACAGGGGTATTCAGTATTTAGGAAGGATCGACAAAAAAGAAAGGGAGGAGGGGTAGCATTGCTGGTAAAAGAGGGGATAAATGCAATTGAAAGGAAGGATATTAACTCAGTTAATACAGAATCTATATGGGTGGAGTTAAGAAATAGCGAGGGGCGAAAAACATTAATAGGAGTGGTATATAGGCCTCCAAATAGTAAAATAGAGGTTGGGGAGGGCATCACGAGGGAAATTAGAGAAGCGTGCAATAAGAGCACAGCTGTCATCATAGGTGACTTTAACTTACATATAGATTGGACTAGCCTAATCAGTAAAAATAATGAGGAGGAGGAATTCCTTGAGTGTTTAAGGGATGGTTATCTGGATCAATATGTCGAGGAACCAACTCGGGAACAGGCTATATTGGACTGGGTACTGTGCAATGAGAAGGGACTAATTAGTAATCTTGTTGTACGGGGACCCTTGGGTCAGAGCGATCATAACATGATCGATTTCTCACTCGAAATGGAGAGCGAAGAAATTGACTCAGAGACTAAGGTCCTGAATTTAAACAAGGGGAATTATGATGCCATTAGACGGGAACTGAGTAGGTCTGATTGGACAACGTTCCTGGGAGGACTGGAGGTAGATAAACAATGGCAAGCATTTAAAGATAGAATGACAAAATTGCAAAAATTGTTTATACCAATCTGGCATAAAAGGAAATCTAAAAAGGTGACTCAACCGTGGATAACAGGGGAAATTAGAGACAGCATAAAATCCAAAGATAGGGCGTATAAAATAGCCAAAAAAAGCGCCAGAGCGGAAGATTGGGAACAGTTTAAGATAGAGCAAAGAAGGACAAAGGGCTTAATCAAGAGGGGCAAAATAGCTTACGAAAGCAAGCTGGCGGAAAATATAAAAACTAACTCCAAAAGCTTTTATAAGTACATCAAGAGGAAAAGACTGGTGAAAACCAAAGTTGGTCCATTGCAGTCAGATACGGGGGAATATATAACGGGAAATAAGGAAATGGCAGACCAACTAAATGCATACTTTGGGTCAGTCTTTACGAAGGAAGACACAAAAAACCTCCCTGGGATATCGGGAAAAATAGGGACATTGGCAAAGGAGGAACTGACGCAAATCAATATCTCTAAGGATATGGTGTTAAGGAAGCTAAAGGGATTGAAGGCGGACAAATCCCCAGGGCCTGATAACATGCATCCTAGGGTACTGAAGGAGGTGGCCCTAGAGATAGCGGATGCACTAAGTATGATTTTTCAGAATTCATTAGACTCGGGAACAGTGCCCATGGATTGGAGGGTAGCTAACGTTACCCCACTATTCAAAAAGGGGGGTAGGGAAAAAGCAGGTAATTACAGACCTGTAAGCCTTACATCAGTTGTGGGCAAAATGCTGGAGTCCATCATTAAGGATGAAATAGCGGAGCACTTAGCAAATGAGGACAGGATAGGACAGAGTCAACATGGATTTACAAAGGGTAAATCGTGCTTGACTAATCTATTGGAATTTTTTGAGGGAGTAACTGGTAAAATAGATGGGGGAGAGCCAGTAGATGTGGTGTACCTGGACTTCCAAAAGGCCTTCGACAAGGTCCCACATAAAAGATTAGCATGGAAAATTGAAGCTCATGGGATAAAGGGGAAAGTATTGACGTGGATAGAGAACTGGCTGTCAGATAGAAAACAGAGAGTTGGAATAAACGGCTCATTTTCTGAATGGCAGGCAGTAACAAGTGGGGTACCGCAGGGATCTGTCCTGGGTCCCCAGCTGTTCACAATTTACATTAATGACCTGGATCAGGGAGTCGGATGCAGCATTTCCAAATTTGCAGACGACAGTAAACTAGGAGGGGGGGTGGGCTCAGAGGAGGAGACCAGGAAGCTCCAGAGCGATTTGGACAGACTGGGTGATTGGGCGGATAAATGGCAGATGCACTATAATGTGGACAAGTGCGAAGTTATCCACCTTGGGTGCAGGAACGGGAGGGCAAATTATTATTTAAATGGCAATAAATTGGGAGAGGGGGAAGTACAGAGAGACCTGGGTGTTCTTGTACACCAGTCACTGAAGGCGAGCATGCAGGTGCAACAGGCGGTCAAGAAGGCAAACGGTATGCTGGCCTTCATAGCAAAAGGGTTGGAATACAGGAACAGGGATACCTTGCTGCAGCTGTACAGGGCACTGGTGAGACCACACCTCGAGTACTGTGTACAGTTTTGGTCGCCTCATCTGAGGAAAGATGTTCTTGCCATGGAGGGGGTGCAGCGGCGATTCACCAGGCTGATACCAGGAATGGCGGGATTGACCTATGAGGAGAGACTATGTAGTTTAGGGATGTACACACTGGAGTTTAGAAGATTGAGAGGGGACCTCATAGAAGTGTATAAAATTCTGACAGGTCTAGACAGACTAGATGCAGAAGGAATGTTTCCCTTGGCGGGTGAGAACAGAACTAGAGGACATAATTTAAGGATAAGGGCTAAACCATTTAGGACAGAAATGAGGGGGAATTTCTTCACTCAGAGGGTGGTGAACCTGTGGAACTCATTGCCACAGAGGGCAGTGTACGCCAGCTCATTAAATATATTTAAGAGGGAATTAGATATATTTCTACAGGCAAAAGGGGTTAAGGGTTACGGAGAGAAGGCGGGGACGGGATACTGAATTGGAGGATCAGCCATGATCTCATTAAATGGCGGAGCAGGCTCGAAGGGCCGGATGGCCTACTCCTGCTCCTATCTTCTATGTATCTATGTATCTGTGTATATTCCTGGGCAAAACCAGGCTAGTCTCCCACAACACAACACGGCGCGCTGTGTCCGTGACAAACAGCAATCCAGGGCACTGCTGGTGGTTAGCCACTCAAACTGGCTCATGGGAGGACTTGGATGGGTAGACCTCTTGTTTGAGTGGGGGAATGGACAGGATGGGTAGACCACTTGCTTGAGTGGGGGAATGGACAGGATGGGTAGACCTCTTGCTTGAGTGGGGGAATGGACAGAATGGGTAGACCTCTTGCTTTAGTGGGGGAATGGACGGGATGGGTAGACCTCTTGCTTGAGTGGGGGAATGGACGGGATGGGTAGACCTCTTGCTTGAGTGGGGGAATGGACGGGATGGGTAGACCTCTTGCTTGAGTGGGGGAATGGACAGAATGGGTAGACCTCTTGCTTGAGTGGGGGAATGGACAGGATGGGTAGACCTCTTGCTTGAGTGGGGGAATGGACAGGATGGGTAGAGCTCTTGCTTGAGTGGGGGAATGGACGGGATGGGTAGACCTCTTGCTTGAGTGGGGGAATGGACAGAATGGGTAGACCTCTTGCTTTAGTGGGAGAATGGACGGAATGGGTAGACCTCTTGCTTGAGTAAGCGAATGGACGGGATGGGTAAACCTCATGCTTGAGTGGAGAATGGACGGAATGGGTAGACCTCTTGCTTGAGTGGGGGAATGGACGGGATGGGTAGACCTCTTGCTTGAGTAAGCGAATGGACGGGATGGGTAGACCTCTTGCTTGAGTGGGGGAATGGACGGAATGGGTAGACCTCTTGCTTGAGTGGGGGAATGGACGGGATGGGTAGACCTCTTGCTTTAGTGGGAGAATGGACGGAATGGGTAGACCTCTTGCTTGAGTGGGGGAATGGACGGGGTGGGTAGACCTCTTACTTGAGTGGGGGAATGGATGGGATGGGTAGACCTCTTCCTTTAGTGGGAGAATGGACGGAATGGGTAGACCTCTTGCTTGAGTGGAGAATGGACGGAATGGGTAGATCTCTTGCTTGAGTAAGCGAATGGACGGGATGGGTAGACCTCTTGCTTGAGTGGGGGAATGGACGGGATGGGTAGACCTCTTGCTTGAGTGGGGGAATGGACGGGATGGGTAGACCTCTTGCTTGAGTGAGTGAATGGATGGAATGGGTAGACCTCTTGCTTGAGTGGGGGAATGGACGGGATGGGTAGACCTCTTGCTTGAGTGGGGGAATGGACAGAATGGGTAGACCTCTTGCTTTAGTGGGAGAATGGACGGAATGGGTAGACCTCTTGCTTGAGTGGGGGAATAGACGGGATGAGGTTCTTCTCACTGACCTTTGGATAACCCTTCAAATAAATGCCCTGAGGGGTAGTTGGGTCTGGCTGGACTAGGAGAAAGTTGTTTGCTAATACTCTGTGTTGGGAAGTGGCGTGCTTTTAACTAGGTAAACTCCAGCAGTATTCCTATGCACATTTGGAAGTAACTAAGCCTTGGTTCTCTGGACTTATTAAGCAGGATGTGTCGCCAGGGAGACTGTGTCTCCTCCATAACAAGCAAGCAGAAATTTAATTAATATGGATTCTCAACAGACTCTAAGCCCAGTGATTTTTATACATTGTGGAATTCGGGTATGGTGATCATTTCGACCAGTAGCCCAACCGTGTGACTGATATAGACCATTTCTCATTTCTATTACACTCTCTTTTAAAAGCTATTATGATAGTGCTTCCTTCACTGTATCTGATAGCGCATTCCATGTCCTAACCTTTCCTCATTCTTACAGTGATATTAAATTTATGCGCTCTAGTTACTGACCCCACCCACCAGTCTCTGCGTGGTGCGACTCCAAGGGTGCTCACCCCCCCCCCCCAGTATCTTGCCTAAATTGGCAATGTTTCATCATTAGGCTCTTTGACTGTGTGAGGCATCACAGCCAAGCCCAGCTGCGTCCTTACCTCACGCCCATACGCACGTGGATAGTGATCAGTATCAGAATCACTGGCTGATATTTCTGCCCCAGCCCAAGGGTGGAGATGCCAATCTCTGCCTTGATGGGGATCACTATCTGAGTCAGGAAATGTACGGCTTAGTTCTACACCAAAGTGTGTCTTTGTGCACCAGCTGCCCTTTCCCTACCCTCAGTGCTCACTGACTCCTTTCCTTCCTGCAATGTACTTTCAGAGACCTCCCTGCATGTGAGGAACATCAGATAAATGCCATTTCTTGCTGATTTTGACCGGTGAACTGTGTCAAGGATTGAGTTCAATCCCGATTGATTCTGTGGAGGAGCAAGACCTGATTAGTCCCTAGGCCATTACCGAGGGGCATGGAAAAGATCATTAGAAAAAAAATTACCCAATTAAATACATTTGCATATCTGAATAATAATGAGGCTTAGTTAATCTGGATACTTTATTCTTTGGCCATGAATCAAAGATTTATGTAGATTTAAAAAAATATTCTCTCACGCTCAGAGTTACAATGACCGAGTCCAAATGGAATATAATTGTTTCAATATGTTTTTGTTTACTTGTCCCAAAGATTCCAGACCGTCCTGGGATCTTCGGACAGAGCTCTGTGAGCAGCCCTGAAGGTTGGTGAACTCACTACATTTCTGTATTTGTTCATTTACTAGCTTGTAGCTGTATAATCATAAAAATTGTTTCCTACAACACCAGCGCAGTGCTCTGTGAGTCACAGACATCATTTGGAAGTTAGCACAGGGGTCACTGGAATTGTGTTGACATTTACAAGGAGTTTCTGGGAGTTTTAAATCCCTCCATGGCCCCCTTGCCCCTCCCTATCTCTGTAACCTCCTCCGGCCCCACAACCCTCCGAGATCTCTGCACTCCTCCAATTCTGGCCTCTTGCCCATCCCCGATTTTAATCACTCCACCATTGGCAGCCGTGCCTTCAGCTGCCTGGGCCCTAAGCTCTGGAACTCCCTCCCTAAACCTCTCCACCTCTCTTTCCTCCTTTAAGATGCTCCTTAAAACCTACCGCTTTCTGCCTGAACATCTCAGGATGTGGCTCAGTGTCAAATTTTGTTTGATAACGCTCCTGTGAAGCGCCTTGGGACGTTTTATTACGTTGGAGGCACTATATAAATACAAGTTGTTGTTGTCTGTCTGTCACTCATTACAGAGGGTTCCCGAATAGAAAGTCAGCTGTGGAAACAAGACAATTTGTTGCCTGCTTCTGCAATATTTTGGCCAGGAAATTCCTGCAACTTACTCTCTGCAAAATCGATGCCGTCACACATCTACCTGCGGCCAGCCTCGAGTCCTCCTGACCTCGTCCTGTCTCAATGCCAATCCGGTCCTCTTCCCATTTCAGCTTTTCAAACATCCACTTGTTCCTCAGACAGCTCCTCAGTTAACGCCTCATCTGAAAGTAACAGCACCTTTGATAACCGTAGCACTCTCTCAACACTGCAATGGGAGTTCACCGAGATTATACACTGAATCCCGGGGTTGGGCTGGAAGCCACAACTTTGGCCACGAGGCAAACAGGTTACCAACTGTGCCAATTGGCACCGCTTTGTCAGAACTTGTTAACTCGTGATTAGAGAGAACAAGTTAGGCAGAGAACATAACAAATGGCAAGAACTAGCTGCAGTATTTTCACTGTGATGTCGTAAAGCGTGGGCTGAAATAGGAACAGAGAGCTGATTAATACAGGAGACTACCATCGAGTGCTATAATTAGCTTGATGTCCACTTTCTAATTCAGAATTTACAATTTTGCAATCATTAGTGAGAAGGCAGGCTCCCAGTCAGAAACCGTCTTTGTGACTTCTTTGTACCCAACTCATTGTTCTGCAGTAGAACCTTGCCAAACCAGCAGAAAGATGTTTCTAATAAAGGTCTTACACTGGGAGAGGTTATTACACAGCTGTAAGGGATACTGAGGTCAACAACAAATGTCTTCAAATTCAAACCTTCTTCAGAGAATCCAGAATTTTGAAAGGAGCTGCATGACTTCAAATTGCAAAGGAGAAGATAGTCCTGTGTGGGGCCATTAAGGTGATCTTAGTGGTGAATATGAGACAATTACCCAGAGTCACTGGCCCAGTGCTAATACACAATTTACCAATGGTGGTAAATTAAGCCATCTAATTGGAATAGTGGATGTAAACGTGTAATTGGAGCAGTTTTACGCTGTGTGGACTTCATGACCTCTGATAATGACAGATGCAATGTCCCGGCACTGGAGATACTCAGGAAGCCCGGGGTGTGAATCTTCAGAGGTGAGCTTTATACTTGAGATATTTCCTCTTACAATTTCTGAATAAGGACAAAAGCAGAACATTGCCTCCTTTGCACAGACCAGCAACAACATCTTATTCTTCTCTCCAGTGCCTGCCCAACTATTGACTTTGTGACTAGTTTCTCTTAGAGATGTGGAGTTGAGGTAGGAGCTGGGAGTCACAGAATGTTAAAGCACAGAACAGAAGATTTGACCCACCAAGACTGGTCTGGTGAAACCTCTCTGAGTTCCCTGCTCTCTAAATGAACACATCCCTCACTTGTTGAAGATGTCACTGATGGGATTTGAACCCAGACTCTAATATTATAAAGTGGTTCAGTGCATTCTGCTGTATACCACAGAGCTTGAAGTTCATATTTTAATGAATTTATTATATAGAATGTGGTAATGTGTGGGTGTAGAATCTATTGGTCTACAGAAAATACACAACTAAATGTCTGAGCTAAAAATCCATCACCAAGAGACTATCTCCAGAACCAAAGACGCAGAGAACTGAAGGAAGTGTCTTTGTGGCTTCAGAGAGATGAGCAGAGTAAGGATAACGAGTGAAATGTTAATCTCACAGAACGGCAATGCCAGTCACTCACTCCTCGCGGTGAGACCAATACTCTGCACACTTCTCCTGAAGACCATGGGTTGGATTTTTATCTTTATCACCTGGGAATTGGGTGTCGCACAGAAAGGAAAATCTGGTGGAGAGGATTGCACGTCCCTTACAAAACATTCCACTGGTTTAGTTTTAAATGTTTGGAAGAGAAGAGAAATTTGGGCACGGCAAGTCTAAAGTGGTACGTTGTGTAAATGTTCTCTAAAATGTGTAAATCCCACACTTCACTCCCCCCTGTAAGAGAGATTGATTAGTAGATAACTGAGGGAGCCTCTCATCCCTGGAGGCTACTTTATAACATTAGTAGTTGTAAGTCAAGACCAACTACTCACTTAACGACAGTCAGCAGTCTATGAATCAGCTGATCCATCTAATCAGATTATTCTAACAGGACCTGTTCACCCATTGCAGAAAGTTACTTAAAGGTGGATTAATTGAAAAGGATCCAAGTCACAGGCAACCAGTCATTCATCTCAAGCCTAGCTTCTTCTTGAGGATGAGTTTAAGTAAGTAAAGTGAGATTGCTTCTCTTGATACAGTTGGAGGGTTATGGGGAATAAGAACCAATGAAAAGATAGATGACCAAAAGTGTGCTGGCTGATTGATTTCTGAATGGACCTTAACACGTGTTGAAGGAGCTGTATGTCAGAACTGTGGCCGAGGGCGGTGCTTTAAACGAACAGTAAGAGAATTCTCACTTGAAGGAACTTCTATCGTGATGTTGCATCCTTTCATTTTCAGTTTTATCCCCTCAATTCCAGAGAGATCAAGAACTCAGAAAATAGACGTGGAGAAGATGTTTCCACTTGTGGGGGAGTCCAGAACCAGGGGCCATCAATATAAGGTAGTCACTAACAAATCCAATGGGGAATTCAGGAGAAACTTCCTTACCCAGGGAGAGGTGAGAATGTGGAACTCGCTCCCACAGGGAGTGGTTGAGACGAATAGTATAGATGCATTTAACGGGAAGCTAAATAAGCACATGAGGGAGAAAGAAATAGAAGGATATGGTGATGGGGTGAGATGAAGAGGGGCGGGGGGAGGCTCGTGTGGACATAAACACCGGCATGAACCAGTTGGGCCGAATGGCCTGTTTCTGTGCTGTAAATACGGTATAATTCTATGTAACTAGGAGCCACAGCTCACGTTCTAAGGGACAAGTATTTATTGTTGTTGTTCCCATTCCCCACTCTCACTAAAGTGCCGATTCTTGTTGTGACACTATACAATGGTCCCTTGTCCAAATGACCATTCTTTGTGTGCAAGCCTCAACAGTCAGTGCTCGTTGGCTATTCGATTGTGGAGACCATCACAGCTGTCTTCGCCCGATGCTCTTGCCCACGCACTTCCTGTAGGCGTCACTGGACTGTAAGCAGCAGCAGGAACCCTGGGGGATTCCTCCTGGCTCAGTCTGGGGCTCAACAATGAAATCCTTAACCAACAAAACATATGCGGTAAAGCAGCTGAGTTATTCGGTGAGTGGGTGTATTTACACATTTGTGTAGGTGCAGAGCGCTGGGTAATACAATGCAGGATTCAGAAACAGCCCAAGCAGTAACCATGGCAACCCTATTCAGACTCAACGCTCGAACCAAACTGAACCCAAAAGCTTATCTTTCTACACCTCTCCCTCTCCCTCTACACAGTTCTCCGAGACAACTGGCAGGAGGAGAGCGGATTGGGATGGGGAAATCATTGCTGCAGTTCTGCAGGTTAATTTCCAGGTGATGCACAGGTTTTGTGCAAAACTCCTCTGCGCTATTTTCACTCAACGTTAACATCTTTCAAATAATGACTGTGTTAAGGAATTGTCGCAGTTTGCCTCTGAGTCAGAAGGTCATGGGTTCAAGTCCCACATCAGAGACTTGAGCACAAAATTTCACCTGAAATTTCAGTGCTGCACTGTCGGAGGGGCAGTACTGAGGGAGCGCTGCACTGTCGGAGGGGCAGTACTGAGGGAGCGCTGCACTGTCGGAGGGGCAGTACTGAGGGAGCGCTGCACTGTCGGAGGGGCAGGTACTGAGGGAGCGCTGCACTGTCGGAGGGGCGGTACTGAGGGAGCGCTGCACTGTCAGAGGGGCAGTACTGAGGGAGCGCCGCACTGTCGGAGGGGCGGTACTGAGGGAGCGCTGCACTGTCGGAGGGGCAGTACTGAGGGAGCGCTGCACTGTCAGGAGGGGCAGTACTGAGGGAGCGCCTGCACTGTCAGAGGGGCGGTACTGAGGGAGCGCAGCACTGTCGGAGGGGCGGTACTGAGGGAGCGCTGCACTGTCGGAGGGGCGGTACTGAGGGAGCGCTGCACTGTCGGAGGGCAAGTACTGAGGGAGCGCCGCACTGTCGGAGGGGCGGTACTGAGGGAGCGCAGCACTGTCGGAGGGGCGGTACTGAGGGAGCGCAGCACTGTCGGAGGGGCGGTACTGAGGGAGCGCAGCACTGTCGGAGGGCAAGTACTGAGGGAGCGCCGCACTGTCGGAGGGGCAGTACTGAGGGAGCGCCGCACTGTCGGAGGGGAAGTACTGAGGGAGCGCCGCACTGTCGGAGGGGCAGTACTGAGGGAGCGCCGCACTGTCGGAGGGGCAGTACTGAGGGAGTGCCGCACTGTCGGAGGGGCAGTACTGAGGGAGCGCCGCACTGTCGGAGGGGCAGTACTGAGGGAGCGCCGCACTGTCGGAGGGGCAGTACTGAGGGAGCGCCGCACTGTCGGAGGGGCAGTACTGAGAGAGCGCCGCACTGTCGGAGGGGCAGTACTGAGGGAGCGCTGCACTGTCGGAGGGGCAGTACTGAGGGAGTGCTGCACTGTCGGAGGGACAGTACTGAGGGAGCGCTGCACTGTCGGAGGGGAAGTACTGAAGGAGCGCCGCACTGTCGGAGGGGCAGTACTGAGGGAGCGCTGCACTGTCGGAGGGGCAGTACTGAGGGAGCGCTGCACTGTCGGAGGGGCAGTACTGAGGGAGTGCTGCACTGTCGGAGGGGCAGTACTGAGGGAGCGCCGCACTGTCGGAGGGGCAGTACTGAGGGAGCGCCGCACTGTCGGAGGGACAGTACTGAGGGAGCGCCGCACTGTCGGAGGGACAGTACTGAGGCAGTGCTTTATTGTTGGAGGTGCCGTCTTTCAGATTAAACGGACACCCCATCTGCCCTTTCAGATGGATGCAAAAGATCCCATGGCCCTATTCATAGAAGAGCAGGGGAGTTCTTCCCAGTGTCTTGGCCAATGTTTATACCTCAACCAACATCACTAAAAAAAATAACAACAGAAAATGCTGGAAATACTCAGCGGGTCAGGCAGCATCCGTGGAGAGAGAAACAGAGTTAACGTTTCAGGTCTGTGACCTTTTGTCAGAACTGGAAAAAGTTATAGATGTAACAGATTTTAAGCAAGTACAGAGGCAGGGAAAGGGGGGAGGGGAGGAAAGAACAAAAGGGACAGTCTGTGATAAGGTGGAAGGCAGGAGAGATTAAATGTTGCAAATGGGGATGGCAGAATCATCAACAGCTGCCACCTGAAAAAATAGGGGCAGAGGTTATGGTCTGAAATTGTTGAACTCGATGTTGAGTCCAGAAGGCTGTAAAGTGCCTAATCGAAAGATGAGGTGCTGTTCCTCGAGCTTACGTTGAACTTCATTGGAACAGTGTAAGAGCCCGAGGACAGAGTGGGAGTGGAGCGGAGAATTAAAGTGACAGGCGACCGGAAGCTCAGGGTGAATCTTAGGGACTGAACGGAGGTGTTCCGCAAGCGGTCACCCAATCTGCGTTTGGTCTCCCCAATGTAGAGGAGACCACATCGTGAGCAGCGAATACAGTATACTAAATTGCAAGAAGTACAAGTAAATCGCTGTTTTACCTGGAAGGAGTGTTTGGGGCCCTGGACAGTGGGAAGGGTGGAGGTAAAAGGGCAGGTGTTGCATCTCCTGCGCTTGCACGGGAAGGTACCGTGGGAAGGGGAGGGGCTGTTGGGGGTGATTGAGGAGTGGACCAGGGTGTTTTGGAGGGAGCGGCCCTTCGGAATGCTGGGAGGAAAGAGGAAGATGTGTTTGGAGGTTGTATCACGCTGGAAATGGTGGAGGATGATCTGTTGAATGTGGAGGCTGGTGGGGTGAAAGGTGAGGACAAGGGGAACTCTATCGTGGTTCTGGGAGGGAGGGGAAGGGGTGAGAGCAGAATGCGGGAAACGGAATGGACACGGTCGAGGGCCATGTCAACCACGGTAGAGGGGAATCCTCGGTTGAAGAAAAAGGAAGACATATCGGAAGCACTAGTATGGAAGGTGGCATCGTTGGTACAGATGCGGCAGAGACGGAGAAACTTCCCACGGTACCTTCCCGTGCAAGCGCAGGAGATGCAACACCTGCCCTTTTACCTCCTCCCTTTCCACTGTCCAGGGCCCCAAACACCCCTTCCAGGTGAAACAGCGATTTACTTGTACTTCTTGCAATTTAGTATACTGTAGTCGCTGCTCACGATGCGGTCTCCTCTACATTGGGGAGACCAAACGCAGATTGGGTGACCACTTTGCGGAACATCTCCATTCAGTGCATAAGGGTGACCCCAAGCTTCCGGTGGCCTGTCACTTTAATTCTCCGCTCCACTCCCACTCTGACCTCTCTGTCCTCGGCCTCTTACACTGTTCCAATGAAGCTCAACATAAGCTCGAGGAACAGCACCTCATCTTTCGATTAGTTACTTTACAGCCTTCTGGACTCAACATCGAGTTCAACAATTTCAGACCATAACCTCTGCCCCTATTTTTTCAGGTGGCAGCTGTTGATGATTCTGCCATCTCCAGTTGCAACATTTAATCTCTCCTGCCTTCCACCTTATCACAGACCTTCCCTTTTGTTCTTTCCTCCCCTCCTCCCTTTCCCTGCCTCTGCACCTGCTTAAAATCTGTTACATCTAGAACTTTTGCCAGTTCTGTCGAAGGGTCACCGACCTGAAGCGTTAACTCTGTTTCTCTCTCCACAGATGCTGCCTGGCCTGCTGAGTATTTCCAGCATTTTCTGTTTCTGTTTCAGATTTCCAGCATCTGCAGTATTTTGCTACTGTATCACTAAGAAACAGATTATCTGGTCATCTATCTCATTGTTGTATCTCCTACCTCTCCCTTCATCTTGGGATAATGATAAATTGTTGTCCTCCAGTTACTGTCTTACCATCCAGCAGAAATAGTTCTTCCTGATTTACTGGATCAAAACCCCTCAAACTTTTGATGACCTCTATCACATCTCCTCTTAACCTTTTATTGTTGTAATGAAAACAGCCTCATTTCTCGGGTCTCCTCATCACTGAAGACTCTGATCCCTGGGATCATCCTAGTAAATCTCTTCGACACCCACTCGAGGACCTTGACATCCTTCCTAAAGCGAGGCACCCAAACTGGGCTCCATGGGGTATAAATGTAAAATGGGCTGCTGTTGATTCACTAACGCCCAAGATAACTTTATGCTCCAATATTCTAACGGTGCGCCAACCGTTGGTATTTATTTAAGATTTAAGGACTTTGGTAACGTGAGGGTGACCGGAGGGATGGACTCTAACACACAGAGCAACCCATTAAGTCCCATCATTCAATAAGCTAATAAATAGTTTCAGTTGGGCAGTAGGATGAGTGCAGGAGATTTAATCAGGTAAAACCTCCCTAATTCAATAAATTGTGAGGACAGGCTAAAGGAGTCAACATCTGTTCTCACTGGAATAGGAACAAACCGCCCTGGAGGGGACCATGGTGAAAGATTTTGTTTAAAATATGAAAACAAATTTAGCAGATGTGATATTCTGGGAGCAGAGAGAGCTCGAAGATAAATAAGGACTGTTTAATCCCCTCACCAGACATCCAGATACGTTTCCCGTCCAACAAGGGTCGCTAGATCGTGATCAGAAAAGGAACCATGGTGAAAAATGATAAATTTATCATTATGTCCCTCGCAACCCAAAGAATTTAAATTCCTTAACTGTGACTCCAGAGCGCGCTCAATGTTCCTGATAACCGCCAGCAGAGAGCAACCTTGCTTGATTCCCTTTGCAACACCCCTCCCCTCAGGAGGGGGCCCGTGTGTCAGCGTGCTCCCCTCCCCTTGTTATTTGGGGAATGATTTACTGTTTTATACAGTTTAATACAATGATTCAGGGATGTTTGGACCCCAGCAACAGGCCAAAGCTCAGCTGAGAGTGAAAGTGATCCTGGTTTCAGGCCTCACCCAGACTCTTCCCCCCAACACGGATTCTCCTTCCAATATCATTCTCCACTGGAGCTCCAGGCCATCCTGTCAGCTACCTACTCCCCTTCCCCCCTCTCTCCCTCTCTTCCCCTATCCTTCCCATCTCTTCCTTTCATCCCCATCTCCCCTTCCCTCCCTCCTCTACTCTTTCCATTACCTTTCCTTCGCCCCATCGCTCCCCTAACCTCCCCCATCCCAAGAATGCAGATGCACCAGGTCACTATTCCAGCCATCTGTATTCAGTGCTAAAGCAATAAGCTGACTGTTACTGAAAAACTGGGTCAGGAGAAGGTTAGATTTCATAAATAGAAAGCGAGTTAGCATTGATTCGCATTGCTCTCGCTGGATCTCTTAACATTATGAGAAAAAAACCAACCTCGAGGCAGGAAGAAATGAAAAAATAGAGTGCAACAAAAACACATAAGAGAGAAAATGTGTGTATATAAAATGTCAGTCGCATCACACTTGGGGTGTTGTGTCACTCATGCTCACACCTACATGTAAATTTATTGCAAATGTTTGGCTTAAATTTAGTATTAATTAAACAGCGGCCAATCACAATGAGGAGGCTGGGTGGATCAGTGCAAGGCAAGCAAGGGGCAACTACCAAGAAACTGCTGGGAGACATCTGAAAACTGAGTGTGAAAGAGTTTTGTTGGGCAAGGGTATTAAGGGTTATTGAACCAAGGCGGGTGGATGGAGTTAAGATGCAGATCAGCCATGATTGAATTGAATGTCGCAACAGGCTCGAGGGGCTGAATGGCCTCCTCCTGTTCCTGTGTAACAATCTCGAGGGGCTGAATGGCCTCCTCCTGTTCCTGTGTAACAGGTTCAAGGGACTGAACGGCCTCGTCCTGTTCCTGTGTAACAATCTCGAGGGGCTGAATGGCCTCGTCCTGTTCCTGTGTAACAATCTCGAGGGGCTGAATGGCCTCCTCCTGTTCCTGTGTAACAGGTTCAAGGGACTGAACGGCCTCGTCCTGTTCCTGTGTAACAATCTCGAGGGGCTGAATGGCCTCGTCCTGTTCCTGTGTAACAATCTCGAGGGGGCTGAATGGCCTCCTCCTGTTCCTGTGTAACAATCTCAAGGGACTGAATGGCCTCCTCCTGTTCCTGTGTAACAACCTCAAGGGACTGAATGGCCTCCTCCTGTTCCTGTGTAACAATCTCGAGGGGCTGAATGGCCTCCTCCTGTTCCTGTGTAACAGGTTCGAGGGGCTGAATGGCCTCCTCCTGTTCCTGTGTAACAATCTCGAGGGGCTGAATGGCCTCCTCCTGTTCCTGTGTAACAATCTCGAGGGGCTGAATGGCCTCCTCCTGTTCCTGTGTAACAATCTCGAGGGGCTGAATGGCCTCCTCCTGTTCCTGTGTAACAATCTCGAGGGGCTGAATGGCCTCCTCCTGTTCCTGTGTAACAATCTCGAGGGGCTGAATGGCCTCCTCCTGTTCCTGTGTAACAATCTCGAGGGGCTGAATGGCCTCCTCCTGTTCCTGTGTAACAATCTCGAGGGGCTGAATGGCCTCCTCCTGTTCCTGTGTAACAGGCTCGAGGGACTGAATGGCCTCCTCCTGTTCCTGTGTAACAATCTCGAGGGACTGAATGGCCTCCTCCTGTTCCTGTGTAACAGGCTCGAGGGGCTGAATGGGCCTCCTCCTGTTCCTGTGTAACAGGTTCGAGGGACTGAATGGCCTCCTCCTGTTCCTGTGTAACAATCTCGAGGGGCTGAATGGCCTCCTCCTGTTCCTGTGTAACAATCTCGAGGGACTGAATGGCCTCCTCCTGTTCCTGTGTAACAATCTCGAGGGGCTGAATGGCCTCCTGTTGTAAAACACAGAATCGACTAATAAAAGAAAGAATGGGGACCAGTTGGATCCAAATATTGTTTTTAAAACCCTTTTTCTTGAAAAAAAAATTTCACTAAGCTGATGACATTAATGAAAATAGGTTTGTAGCTTCATAAAAACCTAAATAAAAGATAACGTTTACTAGAAAGTGATTAATTCTATCGATACAATAGCTTTTTCTGTGTTTGAAATGCTCTAACAATTTCTTCATCAGAGGCCTGTTCCTGTCTGTGAAGCCGAGGGCTTGAGTTCAGACATTTCACCGTCAGCTGAAGAGACCCAACAAGGTAGCAGACTACAGCTCCCTGCTTGCATTACTTCCAGAAAATGTTTAATAATGGCAGCAAGACTGGCCGGAGTACACAGGGCCTCGCTGTTTATAAACCTCACCCCCGCTTACATTCTCATGTCTCAAAAGCACTGAAAGCTACCGAATATTTTTGTGCATAAAAAATCAAAATCAGGTTACGCGTGAATGTTACAATTTTTGAGGTAAATCTGCTGACGAAACAAGGCAAGTTAATATCTTCAAGGAACTGTTAATTTAGCATGCTATGTGACACTGTATCTTGAAATTCAAAATTATTTCATATTTATATATTGTAATTTAATCTCAAAGTTTACACTAACCAGCAAAAAAAATATATATATATAAAAACACCACAGAGATTCTGGAAGGACTGCGTCATTAAGTTTGGAGGGAGGTTCTTAATAAAAGTTCGGAATTTAACCTTGTTTTTTTTAAACAGAAGCTGTAAAGGCTCTGACCTCTGATCGACTTTAGGATCTGCAGCAGAATAATTGACCCAAGAAGACCCAACAATTACATCTTGTTGCCTCAACAGGAGACATTAAGTTTCACAGCAGCAATTTAGCAGGATCATTCAGTGTGCGTTACGTGCTATAATACAGCCCCTTGTATACTCTGCCCGAGTTGTGGAACTGGAACTGTAAGGCTGGCAGCCTGATCACTATCGCCCACTTTGAGTTACCGCCCAAGACAGATTTCACCCTAACTGAGTCCAGTGGGTGTTACAGTGAGTTACATCGAGTCAACAGCACAGAAACAGGCCATTCGGCCCAACTGCTCCATGCCGGTGTTTCTGCTCCACACGAGCCTCCTCCCACCCCTCTTCATCTCACCCTATCAGCAAATCCTTCTATTCTTTTCTCCCTCATGTGTTTATCCAGCTTCCCCTTAAATGTATCTGTGCTATTCGCCTCAACCACTCCCTGTGGCAGCAAGTTCCACATTCTCACCACTCTCTGGGTAAAGAAGTTTCTCCTGAATTCCCTATTGGATTTATTAGTGACTGTCTTATATTGATGGCCCCTAGTTCTGGTCTCCCCCACAAGTGGAAACATCTTCTCTACATCTACCCTATTGAACCCCTTCATCATTTTATAGACCTGCATCAGGTCACCGCTCAGCCTTCTCTTTTCTAGAGAAAAGAGCTCCAGCCTGTTCAGTCTTTCCTGATAGTTATTACATAGGATATACGGCACAGAAACAAGCCATTTGGCCCAACCAGTCCATGTTTATGCTCCACTCGAGCCTCTTCCTGTCTTTCCTTATCTAACTCTATCAGTGTAACCCTCTATTCCCTTCTCCCTCATGTGCTTGTCCAGCCTCCCCTTAAATGCATCTATACTATTCGCTTCAACCACTCCCTGTGGTAGCGAGTTCCACATCCTCACCACTCTCTGGGTAAAGAAGTTTCTTCTGAATTCCCTATTTGATTTCTTGGTGACTATCTTATATTGATGGCCTCTAGTTATGCTCTTCCCCACAACCTCTCTGTTCTGGCATCATCCTTGCAGATCTCTTTTGCACCTTCTCCAGTGCTTCCATATCCTTTTTATAATATGGAGACCAGAACTGTGCACAGTATTCCAAGTGTGGTCTTACCAAGGTCCTATACAAATTTAACATGACTTCGCTGCTTTTCAATTCTATCCCTTTAGAAACGCACCCCAGTGCTTGGTTGGCTTTTTTTATGGCCTTATTAACCTGTGTCGCTACTTTTAGTGATCTGTGTATCTGCGCCCTGAGATTCCTTTGCTCCTCTGCCCCATTTAGACTCTGGTTATCCAAGGAGTATGTGACCTCCTTATTCTTCCTACCAAAATGCACCGCCTCACACTTAACGATATTTAAATTAATTTGCCAATTATACGCCCATTCTGTAAGTTTATTAATGTATTTTGTCACAATCTTCCTTTTGTATTAACTACAATTTGGTGTTGTTCGCAAATTTAGAAATTGTACTTCTGATTCCAGAGTCCAAATGGTTTATGTAAATTGTGAACAACAGTGGTCCCAGCACCAGATCCTTATGGAAGCCCACTTCCCACCATTTGTCAGTCTGAGTAGCTAGCTTGAACCCCTACTCTCTGCTTTCTGTTTTGTAGACAGCTTGGTCTGGTTCAAGGTGAGGAGTGGTAATCGTAATAGGAAACAAATGATACATGGGCCCAATGAGTTGGTGTGTTGTATCTGTAATTCTGGAAGCAGCTTAGTTTTTTTTCCGTATAGAGACTTCTAGCAGATGTAATTAATTTATTTTTCATGATTACAATGTACTGCCCTACAGAGAGCTATCGAAGAGCAGACATTCCGAGATACCAGAAAGTGAAAACCTTCTGAAATACTCAATAAGCAGATTTGAAAACGGGGCTTTAATGCACTGCATAAAAAGCTGAACTCTCTGAAAAGTTAATAATCCCCTTGTCACCTGTATTTAAATGTTGTGTTTGGATCAGGGGTCCTGCAGGAATGAACCTTGTTTGGTTTGGTCCAAACGAATTCTATATTTGGATCATCACATGCTTGCCAGATCGAATATGACAGTAAAGAATGATTTGCATTTCTAAAGACCCTCATCACATCCCTCAGAAACATTCCAAAGTACTTCACAGACGATGACACACTTTCAAGTGCAGTCACTGATGTTATACAGGCAAAAGCACAGCTATTTTGGGCACAGCAGAATCCCACAAACAGCAGTGACATGAATGAGCAGTTATTTTTTTTTCTAGTGTTGATTGAGGGAAGAATGTTCACCAGGATACTGGGAGACCTCCCTGCTAAACTGGCAGTTAGGGCCTTAGTTTCATGTTACATCTGAAGGACCGCCCCTCCGACAGTGCGGCGCTCCCTCAGTACCGCCCCTCCGACAGTGCAGCGCTCCCTCAGTACGGACCCTTCGACAGTGCGGCACTCCCTCAGTACTGCCCCTCCGACAGTGCGGCACTCCCTCAGTACTGCCTCTCCGACAGTGCGGCGCTCCCTCAGTACCGCCCCTCTGACAGTGCAGCGCTCCCTCAGTACGGACCCTTCGACAGTGCGGCACTCCCTCAGTACTGCCCCTTCGACAGTGCGGCGCTCCTTCAGTACTGCCCCTCCGACAGTGCGGCACTCCCTCAGTACTGCCCCTTCGACAGTGCAGTGCTCCCTCAGTACTGCCCTTCCGACAGTGCAGCGCTTCCTCAGTACTACCCCTCCGACAGTGCGGCGCTCCCTCAGTACTGCCCCCCCCGACAGTGCGGCACTCCCTCAGTACTGCCCCTTTGACAGTGCGGCGCTCCCTCAGTACAGCCCCTCCGACAGTGCGGCGCTCCCTCAGTACTGCCCCCCCCGACAGTGCGGCACTCCCTCAGTACTGCCCCTTTGACAGTGCGGCACTCCCTCAGTACTACACTCCAGATTATATGATCATGTCCTGGAGTGCAGCTTTAACCCACAAGCTTCTGACTCAGAGGCGAGAGTGATACTGAGCTAAACTAACACACTTAGTAATTATAGATATTCCTTTATCTCAGCGTCAGTGTTTCACATAAGTTTGCCTGTGTAATTTAGAGGGATTTCCTAAACAATTAGCAATGCAACAATTAGGCTATCGGTTTTGTAGCAGACTGTTCTCCATCACTGCACTCCGGGCTCTTAGTGGTATCCAGGAATACTATTGCCTATTAAACAGTTGAATGAATTAGAGCCCAGATATGGTGAATTCATTGCTCAAGGGATTTACTCATGTTGGAATCATGGAACCATCGAAGTTTACAGCACAGAAGGAGGCCATTCGGCCCATCATGTCAATGCCAGCTCTTAGCTCCCACTGCTCTGCTCTCCTTATAGCCCTGTATCTTCCTCTGCTTCAAATCTAATTTTTTTAACTTTTGCTTCGGAAGAAGCAATGGTCCATGCCTGGTTTTGATAGCTCAGTGAGGCAATGGGCCTTCAGTAGACCCCATGGTGAGAGAAATACTCCCTGCATTTCAGGTAATCGGAACTGGTGAATCAGATTGTTACTTTCGGCTCGTCCAGGGAGTGTTCACTTCTTTTGTCGAGATGTCAAAGCGGAGAGCGATGGTAGAGATTAGAGTGGGACTAGAGCTAATGGTGCACGAATTTCAATTGCCCTGGTGCCAATGAGTTTCTTTACGTCTTCATCTGTCAATGGCTGAGATTGGAGGGATCCATTTATTTTCTCAGTGCTTTTGTTTGATTTTAAATCCACCCTTTGTTTTGTTAAATTCAGTAGGTGAATCCATGAGTGTTGCCCACCATTTTACTTTGTTGTCATGTTACTAGAGTCTCAGCCGTGGCTCTCGTCTCTGAGTCAGAAGATTGTGGGTTCAAGTCCCACTTCAGAGACTTGAGCACAAAAGTCTAGGGTGAAACTCCAGTGCAGTACTGAGGGAGTGCTGCACTGTCGGAGGTGCCGTCTTTTGGATGAAACGTCAAACCAAGGCTCCATCTGCCCTCTCAGGTGGGTGTAAAAGATCTCATGGCACTATTGGAAGAAGGGCAGGGGAGGGGTCCTTTGGGCCAATATTTATCCCTCAATCAAAATCATTAAAACCAATTAACTGCTCATTATCTTGCATGCTGTGTGCAAATTGGCCACTATGTTTCCTACATTACAGCAGTGAATACATTCAAAAGTACAAAAGA